>JANTPZ010146430.1:0-11981 GCA_025593235.1 Vachellia pachyceras
CATTAGATAGATTAAGTTTTAATTCCTTAAATTTTACAGCTATGTGAGATATTTCCATAATGTATTCTCTTATATTTCCTTACCCCTTATACTTTATAGAAATCAATCGTTGCAAAAGCGTGCTTGTTTCTAACTTATCGCCTTTTACATAGAACTTTTCAACTTTAGCAAGAAAATCCTTAGCATTGAGAATACAACAAGTAATAGCAACTCATAAGGCTCTTGGGATGCCATGCTTTATTATCATAAGACTCTTGCGATTTGATCACTCCCACTTACCAAAATACCTTCATGTTTCAGAAGTACTTTCATTCTTAATATGAGGGGGAAGATTAGTTCTTAATGCAAGGTTCAGGTTTATGCATCCCACAATTATCATAATGTTGTTTCCTTTTCATTTAAAGAAATCCACATAAAAGATAATGGCAATACATTCAAATAAATGTAATCCCCATCGCAAGATACTGTTGACAACATCAATATTTCATCTTTGGATAATAATATCAACTGTCAGTGGCATCTTATTGTAATGGTCAAAAACTGATAATAATATCTGCCAAACAATAACTATCCTTAGGGATATATTATTTTTCACATGATTATACCTGATAATTGTCACATATTTATCATTACATGTGTCTATATATTTCTACCAAATATCAACCTTCCTTTGGACCGATTAGATACTCGCATGAAAGTATATATACACTAACAACCTCTATTATGCCTTATAAATATTTTTCACAAGAGAGCACACTTTAGTGTGATGTTGCGTCAATTTATTTAACTGACATAATATATAAAGAACCTTAAATGAGCATAAAAGCCTTGAAAAATTTATTTGAAATTTATTTCCAATTGCATAATACCTTATTTGCACATATTTTAACAATAATTAACACATAAAATATGTACAAAATAATTTCCTTAATGCAAGCAATAAAAAAATAGTTCACAAAATATTTCTGGAAATAATCATAAAGTGCCCAAAAGAGAATTTTCGAAAAGAAAAAATTGGGATCACTTCTTTATTTATTTGATAATTGCAGGCCCAAAAAACAGAAGAAAAACGTTCCTTTTTAGCCCAAACATGTGGCCCAAAAAACAAAAGAGAAACGTTTTTTAAATAGGCCCAGAAGAAATGGCCCAAAAAAGTAAATCTTTGATCAAAATCTAAGATTATGAATTCAAAATAATAAATCTAAGATTCTGAATTCAAATTAGTAAATCTATGATCTGAGTTTAAATTAAGAAATTTAAAATTTTGAGTTTAAAATTCAAATCTAAGATCAAACTTATAAATCCATTTATTTTATTTTGTTTTATCAATTCAAATCTAGGATCAAACTTATAAATCTAGGATCAAACTTATATTTATTTTATTTATTTTATCTATTTATCAATTCAAGAAGGACGTCCCCTCTATTCATTCATTGTGAAAAATACCTCTAGACCTAAAATTCCAAGCAAGCCCCCTGGATGATTCCTTTTCTCCACCCATTAATTAATTAATCTATTCCACAAGCAAGCCAATCACTTGGCCCAAGCTCTCTAGGCCCAAATCTTCCTTGCACAAAAGGGGCACACACGAAGACCTAGAAGAGGCGGCACACCCATATTCATTACCCCTTCATTTTATTCCATCCACACGCGGAAGCCGTCACTCTACCTCTCATGCGCACACATTCCATTGAATCATCCATTAGCCTCCTCATTCCATCCAACAGCGTCACCCTCTCATGAAGATGGAATCTCAGTTCGTCGCTGGTGATGCTACCGTGAAGTCCTCCATAAGTAGCTAGATTCATTGTCCGATGGTGATGATGAAACTAACCTGAGTTCTTGAGCAATTAGGGGAGTTATTTGATTTTAATTTTACTTTCCAATATCTATATGTGTAGATTGTAATTCTAGGTGGCTAGAGTTTATGACTTACATATATAAGGAAGATGATTATGATCGGTTGATGTAATCCGGATTGTGATACTTGTGTTAGATTGGTACTTTAGATTGTGATTGAACTATAGCACTACTTTTGTTATTCAATTACTTTTTTTTATTCTCATGAAATCAATTAATTTGCTAGGTTTTTAGAAATTAATTGGAGGTAAAGAGGATCTTTTATAAATCTAAGATGAGCTAAGTCCTAAGATATTTCTAATTGATTAATTGAGTCTAGGTTTAAGATTAAATTAAAAAGTTAGGAATATTGATTAGTAAGGGTTCTTGCTAGTTGTTGTGCTTAGTTAAAAGAAGAATTTAATATTCAATCGGGCAAGGAAGGTTAGTGGATTCAATCACCTAGGACATCCATTTTATCAAATTTAAGTACATTTATTTAGTTTAATTAATTATAAAAATCAATTTGATAATCCTTAATTAATTTGTTATTTACATTAAATTACTGAGGAATTTTATATAGGCTCCACGTAGAGATCGACCTAGGTTAGTGCTACTATATTGCATTTAGCTTAGTTTTTATTTGATTGCCCCTACGACAAGGCTCATTACTGTCTTAAAGAGTTATTCCGTTATAAGTCAATAACTCTCCCGGATTAAATGGACTCTTCTTGCCAGAAAAATGTAGCAGAACAATAGAAACTAAAGAGGAAGGGAATAGAGAAAGCTCTGAAAACTTGGTCAAGAGCTTGGTGCATCTTCCTCAACTGTGGAGCATGATATTTATAGGCTCCACATGACTAGAGCCTTCATTGATTTAAGCAATGTGAGACTTCTTTTTCTTACTTTCAATGTTTTAAGCAATGTGGGACTTCCTTTTCCTTTTAACACACACACCCCCATATATAACTCCAACAATCCCCCACATGTGTGTTAAAAGACAATTATCATCTGCTCATTTGGTTTGCAACAAGAGTATAAGCATTTCAAATCTGGTGTCTTTTGGACTATGAACTAGACCTAGACCAATAACACTTATTATACAAAATTATTAATGAAGCATGATTCTATGAACCAACAACTCTTGAGTGCACATTAGAGGTATTATTAGCCAGATTATGCCTCCAAAGTTTCTATTGTTAACGACGGTTTTGCGCATTAGACAGCTATGCGTGTACCTAGTTTTAATGAATGCTCTAGAGATTTTGTCACGATCTCATAGGAGCAGCCTCACTCCACATTCATATAGGTGATTTCATCAAGTGGATCTGCAATGAATCTACTATCCATAAGGAATATGAAATCATTAAGAGCGTTACTTAGCCTCTCAATGCATTCTAACACTTTCTCAAACCATAGAAAGTGACTAGAAAAGTTTAGTGCTAGAAGAATAACAAGTGACTTGTTTTGTCCATATGAACCTTCTTCATAGGATCTCCAATCACAAAGGTTAGGTTACCATCACTGTCAATTATCAAATTGGCTTAAGTCTCATTCCCCTCGATGTTTCAATAATATGTTTCTTCCCTATGGAGTTTGTTAACATATCTGCTAGGTTAATTTTAACTTCACAATATCGATTGAGATAACTCCATGATTCTTTAGCATGCTATATCACATTATATCTCAAACAATATTCACAAGTACCATTGTTTTATCTACAATGACTATTGCCATTTAGCAATCACAACTCATCAGCATAAAATGTCGGCTTACACCAAAATTTTGCCAGTAAGTTTTCAACAACTTAGGCATCCAATATCACTCAACTCAAGAGTAATAAACTCTGATTCACATAGTATTTATTTCAACTATCATTAAAAGTGAATAATCATAATGTATTTTATCATATAAAACTAAAGTTCAGTTAACATCCGTGCATCTCAATACAACGGGAATCCATTGTTTATGATACTGATATTGATAGTATCCCTCAAATATTTATATCTCTTGTAGGATGCATATTTATATATGTTCAATCTCTATATAGCATAAGCTATATCATGTGGATTAATGTTTATAATGCAACAAATTCTCCAAATTTGTGCATATACAAATTAAGCTGCAAGAATCACTTCAAATAATATGTTAGCATCATAAGGAATATTCACACCAAATTTTGCCAACATTCCTCAATATCATATATCATCCACATTCTTATTCTTTTATGATTTCAATATCCAAAATCACATTTTATTTATCCATGCTTCCAAATTAAATTTGAAGCAGCAAAACATTATAACTAATATAACATGCCTCATGATTAAGAGTTCAATACTCACAATAGCCATGCATACCCATGCATATATCAAGATATATACCCACAAATCATGAAAATTAAAACACATTTATCTTTTCAATAGATAAATGATTGAATTTTCATACGCACGTAATGTTTGTTTCAAACAATATAAAGGATTAGATAATTTACAAAATTTATTCATAATCAAATAGTTTAGCCTCTACTTAATTCACAATGCACCTTAGTATTTGTGAAGTAAGGTCAACAATTTTATATAATTTCTCAATTATCAATACATTTTTATTTTATCCAAAATGATTGTAAGGTACCCACATATAAGGCTACTAAGCACCCCCACACTCCCACATATTTCACATCCTATTATTCTAATTAAATTGGAATCTCATCATATAGTCTCCTTCCATTCTTATCAAATTTAAATGTCTTCACCCAATATATGTGTAGAATTTCACATGTGAAATGATCTAGTGACTCACAATAAGTATAACACTACTTTACATCAAGAATATGGTAATTATTGTGCATCACAAGTCAACCACAACTTCACAAGTCACAATAATGGACAACGGCAATGAATTATTATTCATATATAAAACTTTCATCCATCAACATGTTGGTACCACATCCAACTTTCACTGTTCTCACATTCAGAATTTGACCCATGAAAACAGTTCGCACAAACAGAAATATATACTAATATAATATTATTAATTCATGTTCCCCCCACATAAATTTTGCAAAGCTGAAAGCAATATGTATGTGTCAGCTTCCTGAGCAAACAAAACTGAAATCTACATACAGATAGGTACTAACTTTTCTTACAGCTTAATAACTGAAGATTCATTAACAAGAAATTTTCCAAAATCTAACATGTTTTCCAAGATTGCACCGATATAAAGGCAATTTTGCTTAGCGTTTTCTAATTTCTATTAAAATATATAGCAACAAATTTGTCAACGAATAACACATTAAGTACTAAAATGACTTCAATCTTTAACTACTACATTTTCACAATTACATCCATTAGATGGTAGGAATCAGCTAGAGCACGACAAAAATGAAATAAAAAATAAATATTTCACAATCACATGAGGCAAAACAGGTATTTTATAAAGAAAAAACCACAGGAAAACAGTAATAAAAAATCATAGGTTTATTCACAAGAATTCGATTGAAGATGGCTCTTTTTTTAGTAAAAAAATTTTTAGGAAAGGGGTTGGGCTCACCCACAATCTAAGAGTAAGGCACCTAACTCATGATCCACTGGGGCCTATCCCTGTGGGCAATGGAGCAAGACAAGCAAGCCCTTTTCTATTTGGCCACATAGGTAGGTCAACCCAGCTTCACTAAGTTATGGTAATGCCTTCTCAAGCGCTGCGATTGAAGCCACAATAAAGTGGCACTCCTCATGATCGAACCTTCTCCCTTTTAGGTGAGATTACTAACCCAATCCCTTTGCAGCACTTAAAATTTGAAATAACTCAGTTGATTCTTCAACTTCTCCACAATGTTATACTCATATTGTTGGCAGCAACATCTGTAAGTAAAAGGAGTTGTAGCATAAAGCTTAGATTGTAGGAAAATAATAATAGTATGTAGAAAAATAACTAATCCAAGTTATTCCTAAGAACGCTATCATAAAGAGTTATTCTGTCATAAGTCAACAACTTCCCGTGGTTAAACAGACTCTTCTTTCCGGAGCAACGTAGTAGAACAACAAAAACTAAAGAGCACGAAGCAGAGAGGATGGGAAGAGAGAAAGCTCTAACAACTAGGTCAAAAGCTTGGTACATCTTCCTCAACTGTGAAGCATGGTTTTTATAGGCTCCACATGACTAGAGCTTGCGTTGGTGAGACTTCTTTTTCTTACTTTCATTGTTTTAAGCATGTGGGGCTTTCTTTTCCTTTTAACACACACATACCCACATTTAACTCCAACAAGATTCTTACTTGTGAAAAGTTGGGGATGAGCCAATGTGGCAATAATTTAAATTGTTGTCACCAATAAAATTTTTAAATTGAGAATTTTCACCAATTTTCCATAATTTTTTCTGGTGATATAAATAAACCCAAACTTTTCTGTGTGAAGGGGAGAGAAGGGGGATTACAAATCAAAGAGCTATTCAATTACTTACATTAACCTTTTTCCCTTTATCCTTTCAAAAAATCTAACATTAATTTAATATCACGTTTTATCTGTTTGTGTTATTTTCTAAAAAAATTTGTGTTTAACTTCAAATATATTAATCACTTTGACACAGAACTAGTGAGTTAAAAGTATCTACTTTTATTAATGGTCTTATCCCAACAAAAAATGTGGATGTGAGGGTGGGGGAGGGATCTGACTATGTCATCACTAGAAATATTGTTTTAATGACTTGTCTGTCCTAGAAAATTCAGACTTTATTTGTCAGGAACAAATTAAAAATTAAGACTTTATAAGTTCACTTAATAATAACAACTAAAAATTTGTAGCTTTAGTCTTTAATTATTACGCTTTTTGGATAATTTGGTCCAATATTAATTAATTAGGTAACTATGGCATATAGACATTGCATAGTACAAACAATCTTGCCTAAGCTCCGATTTCCTAATATATGTAGATCATATTTTTTTTGTCATCATTCACATCGCAGTACTTACAGAAGGTCAAACGTAAAATTTCATAATCAAGCAAGTTTAAGTGTCAGTTTCACTTCTTAATTATTTGAGAAATCAACACACACATATATATTGATATGATTCAGTGTCAACATATATGATCAATGTATATGATTATAAAATTTATGCCAACCAGTGCTCCATACAAATAGTAAATAGCAGTAGTAATACTATTGCTTATTACTAATTTTATGCATTAATATAATATACCAGTGTCTCCTTATATATAAATGTATAACAAAATTCAGAGAGAACCTCAATTAGGTCTCAAGTAATAGAAATAATATCCGATAAATCATAAGAATTTGTCAATAACAAGTAAATGTGACACAATTAATAAGTAAAAGTGATTCAGACAAATTCTTGAGTCTTATCAAATACTATTTTCATACTTAGATCTAACTGCAATTCTCCCTGAAATTTATACCAATATTTGTTATTCTTATTAAAGGATTTCGGGTGTACCTGGAGATATCAAATTACGAATCTGCAGATACCCACGTGAAATTCGGATCACAATGGTGGATCCAAACACAAGACACAGCAAAAGCACCGAAGGCAAGAGGAGAGGAGATGAGAGAATTCTCTTCAAGAGAAAGGAAAGGGAGAAGACTTGTTTTCTCTGTGCGTTATGTCTTCTCTCTTTGGGGAACCACTTCCCCATATATATAACTTCCCATAAGAGTCCATATTTATGTATTTGACCTAGCCCATGGATTTGGGCCTAATCCATCAAGGGTAGCCAATATTCCAACATCTCCCACTCACACTTGGTGGATTAGGGAACGTGGGCCTCATCCTTCTCTCTTCTTCCTTTCATACTAGGTGATTTGCCGTGACCACATAGGCATGACGTCTTTTAGATGTTTGTACTAGAAATCCCTTTCACAGGACTAGCACAAGACAATCTTTCTTCATGTAGCTTGAATCTGGTTATTATGCCTCATATGTCCTAGATTTAACCAAAATACACTTTCACTTGACAAATCTAATCCCTCCCAAGTCAACATAAGACTTAGATCGTCTTTCTTATATGCGTGGTGTCCACACTTATGAAATCTCCAAGTTGATATCATAAGGGACATGTCACAGACACCAGCATAGTTGTGTATTTATCAGGTAATATTCCTTTCGCCCATATATCATTTTGATATACATCAACTGCTTTCCTAACATAGTACCTTGTATCACATGTATCATTTTGATATACATCAACTGCTTTCCTAACAGGATTTGTGCTCTCATTGCCAAATCCAAGGTGTTCAATGAATCTCTTCAGCCATATAACCTCCTGCACTGCCGCAGTGTAGGTCACAAACTCAACTTTCATAGAATGTAGGGCTATGAACGTCTGCTTCTTACTGCTCTAACTTATGGCGCCATTATTCAGCAAGAAGATATAACATGAAGTTGACCTTCGTTCAATTTTGTCTCCACCTACATCAGCATCGGAGTATCCAAAGAGCTGCAAGTCGCTTCCTTGATAAGTCAGTGCATAATCTGATGTGCCCTTTAAGTATCGTATTATCCTTTTCACTGCTTTCTAATGCTGTTCACTAGGATTTGATTGGATCCTGCTCACAAGTCCAACTGCGAAGCAAATATCTGGCCTTGTACACATCATTGCATACATTAGACTTCCAACGGCACTAGCGTAAGAAACTCTTGGTATTTTTTTCTTGGCTGACTCAGTCTTGGGACACACTTCAAGATACAAGCTAATTCCAGTAGCTACCAGGGTGTCTTAGGGATTGCGGTCACTCATATTAAATCGTTCGATAATTTTCTTAACGTAATTCTCTTGTGAAAGAGATAGAATTCTTTTTGAGCAATTCCTTTTGGATTTTAACTCCAAGCGTGTATTCTGCTTCTCCCATGTCTTTCATCTCAAAAATCGATGACAGCCATTCTTTAACGGCTAAGATTGAATTTATGTTATTTTTGACCAATAGTATATCGTCTACATATAATGACAACATCACTGCGTCTACATCAAACCGCTTGATGTAGACGCAGTGATCTTCTTCAATCATCTTAAAATCATATGAGGTTATCGCCTTGTGAAACCTCAAATACCACTGCCTGGATGATTGTTTCAATCCATAAATGGACCTTCTGAGCTTACAAACTTTGCTCTTTGAACCTTTCCTTACGAAACCTATCGGTTGTTCCATATAGATTTCTTCATCCAGGTCTTCATTTAGAAGCGCAATTTTCACATCCATTTGATGTAACTCCAGATCTAAACTGTTTACTATGGCCTTTCGACCTTTTGGTAGATCAACCAGTTCCCAGACTTGATTCTTTCTCATTGAATCAATCTCTTCTTCCATTGCCTTCTTCCATTCGTTCTTGGTAGGGCATGACAAGGATCATGTATAGAATGTGGCTTATCATCTTCATCCGGGGTGACCATGAGTGCTTCCCCCTCTATCAGGAAGCACTTCCTGGGTACATTTCCCTTGTCACTCCTTCTTGGAGAGATCTCTTGTCTCTTTCATCTCTTTTGTCTCGGACTTTGTAAAGGCCTTTATGAGCCTTTTAATCTCCCACTCATATCGATATATTAAGACGATTGGGGATCATCAGATCGATCTGCACTACCTTGTTCTCTCTCATAAAGAGATACTGTTCGATTTATGTCTCCCTACCAGGAAATTCCGTTTTAAAAATACGGCATCCCTTTATTCAATTTCAGTTACTGTTCCATCTTCGTTTTCATAAATGAAAACATATCCTTTTGATTCTTTTGAGTATCTTGTAAGGATACATTTCTTTCCTCTAGGACCAAACTTTCCATACTCATGGGAATCACCATGAACATAAGCAGCCGACCCCCGAGATCTTAAGATACTTAAATCTGGCTTGCGTATTGTCCATTACTCATAGGGTGTGGAAGTAACTACTTTTGAGGGTACACGGTTAAGTATAAAGGCTGCTGATAATAAGGCATCACCCCAATAGGAAATTTGCGGGTTTGCTTGAGCCATCATCAACCTAACCATGTTTAGAAGAGTCATATTTCTTTTTTTGGACACTCCATTTTGTTGCGTTGTGCTAGGGATAGTCAATTGCCTAATTATCCCTTTTCCTTCACAGAGCTCTTTAACTGATCGAATAAGTATTCACAACCTCAGTCAGTATGTAATACTTTAACTTTACATTCTATTTGATTCTCTACCTCATTCATGTACTATCTAAAACACTCTAGGCTTCATACTTATGTAAGATCAAATGGACATGACCATATCGTGAAAAGGCGTCAGTGAAGGTAATGAAGTACCAAGCTTCGTGCCTTGCCCTCACACTCATGGGACTGTGTATATCAGAATGGACCAAATCCAATGGATTTTCAGCTCTGGTTTCTAAATCGAAAGGTTTTCTAATTGCCTTGCCAGCTAAAGAATTTTCACATAAGGCCATTTCCATGTTTGGATTTCACCTAGAAAACCTTCTTTTACTAATTTAATCATTCGATTTTAGCTTATATGCCCTAGTTAACATGCCAGATATTCGTGCCAACTATTATATTGGAGGAATTAATAAAATAGTCATGCAAGTCGAAACCACCAATAAAATCCATAACAAAGGACATTCTTGAAAGGAAAGTTAAACAGTGGTTTTGTTGCCAAAAGTATCAGTACCTTTTACCATGAATGTTCGCATCAAACCCATAATTCAACATAGTACAGAAACTAAATTCTGTCAGATGTCCAGTGTATGAAGCATATCATGTAAGATTAAGGTCTTTCCACCACTCAGAGATAATATGCAAGTGTCTATATCTTTAACCTCGATCTTTACGTTATTGCCAACATAAAGCCATTTGCATTGATGCGACGACCAATGGTAATCCACGAAGAATCCCCAATCCTTCGTTACACAGTCTGTTGAGCCTTAGTCTAAAATATAATAAGAAGATCTATGTTCAAGTAGAAAAGAGGTACTCGATACATAAGGATCGTGTGAATTCACATAATTCACCAACACCTTTCCACAGTCATTTCGCCCAGGGCAGTCCCTTGCGAAGTGACCTTTCTTCAGGCAGGCATATCATTTGACCTTGTTCGGGTCAACTTTCCTCAAGCCGCCTTTAGATCCCTTCTTCTCGAATTGTTTTATGCCCCTTTTTTGAATCTAGGGTAATCCTTCCTTCCTTTTGTATGAAATTTCTTGCCCTTCTTAAAATCAGGCTTGACATTGTAAGGGCCTGCACCCTCAGTGTAATAAGCATTCCCAGAAGTCTTACATGCCTCCAGGTGTTCATCCTCAAGCTCAAGATGCTTCACAACATCATTAAAAGTGATGATGTCATCATTATGGGTTAAGTTGACTTTCATATATCCCAAATATGGGAAAGTGACCTAATCACAGCTTGCACTTAATGCTCATCAGTCAGTATATGTCCAGCTTCCTGGGGCTCTCTAATCATGTTTGACATGTCTCGAAGGTGCTGCTTGATGGGCGTATTACCCTGAAGCTCATATGTGTCAAACTTGATTGTCAGCTTCATAAGTTTAGTAGTCGAAGTTCCACCAAACTTATCTCTAAGAGCTACGCTTATGGCATGTGCAGTTGGATGCTTTTCATACTGGCACATTAGATCATTCTCCATCATGCTCAACATGGTGACTCTTGCAATATTGTTCTCCTTTTTCCATGCCTGGTACAACTCCAGGTTCCTTCTGTGCTGGGTTGAAGTCCCAGCTTCAGGTTCCACCAGAACGGTGGTCAGTGGCTCAAGGGCCACCTGTTTCTCCAATATTTATTGCACCTTACAGTGCCAGATATCCTAGTTGTCACCATTTAGCTCATCCCCTTTATTCAACTCGGCAATTATGCTTTTCGTTGCCATTTTCTAGTTTGAGGTGACAGGTGATGTAGCCATGTTAGTATTAGTTTTATGTTGGAATTTCCAGAGTTTTAGAATCAAATTTAGTCCATATATGACCCTTTTATGCTTAAATTGGTATTAGGAGTTGTTGACTTGGATTAGTGTAATTTTGGGGTCATATGCCATGAATAATGTATATATCAACAGATATTTTCTCATATAGCTGAGTTTTTAGTGATTATGTAGCACGTCACAGTATACAACGTCTTATACTTATATTATTCTTGACAAGAAGATAATTTGATCACTAGATTTACAATCAGG
>JANTPZ010146431.1:0-17190 GCA_025593235.1 Vachellia pachyceras
TTTGATGGTTTTGTATCAAACAGCAAACTTGCAGCAGCTTCATCTAGTTTTCCATCCATATCTCCCCCAACCTGACAAAAAACAATACGATAAGTAGTGAAATTCTTTCCAAAGAAGAAGAAGAAGAATTAAAGGGAAGAAAGAAATAATTAATGAAAGAGAAGAATAAAAATAATAAAATTATCCAACTCCTACACAATATTCCAATAAACTCACTTCAACAAACCTTGTGTGACACAAGAATGCCCTAAAACACTATTGTCAGAAACCAAGACAGCCTGAAAATATGACTCACATGCATTGCTGTGTGGTCCATGTCTTCATCATTAATTACATAATCATCTGGATTAATAACTTCACCAAAATCATCCCACTCCGTTGTATTTTCATAACAGGGGAACATTGGGGCAACACTTGTTGAAGGTGGAACAAATCCATCAATGAACACATCCCGGTATCCACCACCCCGTGAACCTGCCAATACAAGTGCAAATCTAGATGCTCAATGCAGATTAGGATTTTATAAAAATATATAAAGCCTACAATTAGGAATTATAATTCAGAAATTCCAGAAAAAAATATTTTCAGCATAGGAGTGATTAACTGAGTGATTGATGAAGTCAATAAATATTAAGACAGCCTCTATTTTAATAGTTAACTACCTGTGGTTAATTGTTTCTAATTTACACACATTATTGTCAGAAATTTCAATTCTCTCAAACTTCAAAAAGCTCATTAAAACTTTCCAAGTTAAAATAAATGAAAAATTTATATCCCCTGATTTGTTCATACACGTTAAATTTTACTAGTGACAAGTGTAGTAAGTAGCATCAGAAAGTTCTCGAAGGAGCTATAGTTGTTGCAATGAGATTGAATCACACAATTAACTCTGTGGTTTGATATGTTGGAATAATTGTTGAGAAACAAGAGACAACAGATCAAGTTATCTTGGCTTTATTTCACATGGCAAGAACGCTTTCAAAATCAGCTGAAGCTGAAAGACAGGCAGATGTCTAAAGTTTTATTCATCTGAAAATCTTCAAACATAACCAGAAATAGTCAAAGCTAAAATCTAATTTCTCAAGAAACTTAGGTTTGATAAAGTTGAATGCATATATGAATTAAACTAAAGAAGAAGACTTCAAGATACTTATTGGAAGCATCTCATACTTTCTTGTGAAGCATGACTCTTGCCAGCATCAATAACCATTGGATCACTAGTATTATCATCATTCCCATGAGGTGCCTTCAACTCTTCCTCCTTGATAAGACTAGCTTTTAAAGCCTCTTCCTTCTTTATCCGATTTTGCTCTTCTTCATAGGCAATTAGCTCCTCCCCCACCAAAGGAACCCTCTTGGACACAATGACTTTGACAGCTTTTGGAGGTGGATCAGCTTGAAGCATACGAGCTAGTGTGGCAAACTGTGTCCAGTGAAGCATGACCATGGATGTATAAATTACAACAACCAAAAGAATAGTAAAAGATAAAACCATCACAAATAATTTTGTTACAAGAACAATGATACTCTTCTTTCACATTTCCCAAATAAAATATAATAGAAATCAATATTAACATGAACATAATTTATTATAAAATAAATTGGAAATACCATTAAGTGATGCTAAAATAAGAGAGAACACATAAATATTTTATCAACAATAATAAAGTAGACTATATAACTGCAGTTGGTGAAGTTTGGGATCAATAATACAAAAAAGATCGTGAAATTGATGGAGATGCTAATTATAGAATTCAAGCCGGGTGGTTTAAATGGAGAAAAGTTACCAGAGTTATTTGTGATCAGAAAATAGCTAATAAAACAAAAGGGAAGGTTTATCGCATTGCTATAAGACTAGGAATGCTATATGGTAGTGAATCCGATATAAGGATGATGAGATGAATGTATGACCATACAAAAGAAGACAAGACTCATAATGAATATATACACCAAAGAGTTGGAGTAGCATCTATTGAAGAGAAGTGATAGAAAATCATTTGAAGTGGTTCAGAAACAGTTCAAGGAAATCCATTCAATGCTTGACATATGTACCCAAAAAAAAAAGAGCTACCTTTGGACATTCTCACTAAAGGTCTTTCAGGACAGAAATTTGAAGATTGCATTAACAAATTAGACATTATTAACATTTGTAATACAACTTGAGGGAGAATGTAGCAAGATCTTCACTATTTTACATTAGCAATTGTCAAATATCGCCTTATATCTTTATTAGATTAGAGGCTCGTTTGGGTCCTCTTAACAAAACCTATGTTTTGTCCAAGTACTTACATTTTTTCAAAACTTAGGTTTTCTCACAAAACGTAGATTTGAAACCTAGGTTTTGAAAAAAAAAACTATCTTCTTATCAAATCACACTCCCTCATAATAAATATACTCTTTCCTCTTTTTTTCTTTCTTTCTCTCTTATTTCCTACTTACTTTTTGCATCAAACTCCGTAAAAGCTGATAACTTCTCAAACCTAGATTTTGAAAAAACCATTTTCTTGTCAAATCACACTCTCTCATAATAAACTTTCTCTTTCCTCTTTTTTTTCTTTCTTTCTCTTTCCTCTTTCCTAATTACTTTTTGCCTCAAACTCCGTAAAAGCTAATAGCTTCCCAAACACAATCACATTTCAAAACCTAGGTTTTGTCTCAGAATCCGTAAAAGGTATTCTCCCAAAATCTATTCTCCAAAATCTAAGTTTTGCCTCGAACTCCGTAAAAGCTATTATCCACGGGACTTCCAAACCAACCTTAGGATCTTTTAGGCAGACTTGGTGGGATTATATTGTTGGTTTGCCGTCTCATATACAGTCATGTCCTATACAGTAGTGAAGATCTGATGAAATCTTATTATTAAAACCATAAAGATCTACCCCACCTCCACAAATACAACCTACTGAAACATATGATCACCCAACGATGACTTAGATCTTCTCATTACTGTTACCAACAGCATTAGAGAATTGCCTCTTCATAAACCAAAGCCCGATTCCATCTTTCTTTTACATTTATGTTTTGCAACTAGAATGCACTTTTGCTACCATAGAGAAAGGAACAAGTTCCTTTTAGCATTGAGCAACTCACTACACTCCAATGATAGTTGAAACACATTAACAAAGGGCCATATGTTCTAGAAAAGTACCTGGCCTCTTTCTGTAAAAAGCACAAGATTTTTTACATCATTTGCCCATTCAACAAATATATCATGAGAAAAACCAGCTTCCAGACTTGCCATGGATGCTAGAACAACCTACAAATTATACATAACAAACGCCACACATTAAAGCTAGTACAAAAAATTGGTATCTATAAGAGCATACAAAAGATCTAACCTTTGGCCCTTCAGATGCATTTTCAAGATCACTCTTGTTAACTATAAGTTTGACATACCTGTAGGTACAAGCATGAAAGCCTCGTAAATTGAGATATCATTAACAAAGTATACAGTTTTTTTTCCTAAATGGTTGTATATATCGTATAAAAGAGATTAATGACCTGCTGCCATATTGTATATTTAGAAACATTCTCTCTTTTTCTTCGTTTTTTAATAAAATGCATATGTAAGAGATTCTTAAAAGACATCCATGAAGTTTTCAAGGTCTCCCTCTTCAAACAAATCTTCTTTTAAAATATCACAAGAGGCTTAACATATGATCATAAGTTAATATACATGCCATGCTGTGCCTTAAATGGAGCTAGAAATGGGATTTAAAAGCACAAGCCATTCCAAAGAACAAAATCATCGATATTTGAATACTCAAAACTAAATAATAACAGAACCTACTTACTTCAAAAGAAAGATATTCTCACGAGTTTGTTCAAAGGACTTTGCTATGGAGTCACTCATCCACTCAAGGAAACTCTTCACGTAATCAATGGTACTGGATGCAACATATGTAAGAAAATATATGGGGAAGCTCAAGCTTTCATCAGCCCAATACTGCAAATACCCCAATCAAATATCAACTTGCACAATTAGGGAAATAATATTTCAGGTAAGAGAGAAATAAGTCCCCTACTTACTGATTCTAACATCAAAATAAGTTCCAGAACTCGTCCAGCAGTGTCAACGGGAAGTAATACATTGCCACCTGCCCTTAGAGTCTTCTTCATGATATCTAAATAATTGAAAATAAGAATATGAATCATCAAAGCATACAAATCCTTCAGTGTTCTTCACATAAGTGGCCTAAATTTTTGGTACATGCTTGAGCCATCCATAATTGTACTGGGCGTGTGTTCAATTATCTTTCTTTTTAACAGAGAATTATTTTAAAAAAAGAAAAGAAAAGAAAATTTTAAAAAAAATACATTTAAAATATTTAAAGAAGTTCAAACTTCAAAATTAGAAAGCTATATGTTAGGACCACTTTTGGTAACATAGGAAAAGGGAAAGATACTTTTTGGTGGTCTGCACTTTAACTTGTTGTTTTGGAGAAAGAAACATAAAATAGGGTGGCTATAGTGTGGCTGGGTCAAAGCCTATATGAGTTGGGGACTGTGTGAGTCACTTTTTAGTTCTATAAATCTTCCCTTTAGTTTAGTAGGTGTGGGGAGAGATTGAGTTTGAAGTGAAGAGGCTAAGGGCTGAGGCCTTTGGAGTGGAGAGGGTCAATCCTCTCAAAAGATTGGCAAGCTTATGTTTATATTCTGTGTTTTCAGTTTATGTGTTATGAGAGATGTATTTATGTGTGCTTGTATTTTTTGTTCATTCTAATTGTTTATATTGTAATATGTGACTGTAATAGTTATTTATATTAGTATTATCAATCTTAAGCATTTGTGTTGTTATTTTCTAATCTTTCCAATTTTGTTAAAGGCTTGTTAGCATTAGGGTTACAACACTATATACCTCCAAATTCCTTGTCCTTTTGTCGTCTGTAGGGCTGATTGTTCAGAGCATTGTAGGCATCAGTTATGAGAACAGCTGGCCGTACAAAAGAACCTAGAACAGTTCCATTTAAATGCCTGAAATATGCCCACATTAATAAGTAGATTTCTTCTTCTTCGTTTTCTTGGTCTTACAATGTAGAGATCATATTAAACCAAGGCCATTAAAAACATAGCTTTACGCCTTTACCTTTCTTTTCTATGATTAAAATCAACAGCATATATAACATCCTCCCCATCCTTGGTAATCTTCCATACAGTACCTCCCAACAGATGTCCAGCAACATGAGGTGCAATCACAATTCCCTCTCCCTTGCCTCATTGTAGTCATAACACCAACAAAGGTAAATCAAACAGAACCGCGCTATGAGGAGATTATGTTTATAAGATGTGCATGAAATTATATTAGATATAAATAGCGGATACCATTAATCATTTCATACAACCATATCATTCAAAGTTACACAACATTAACAATTTTATATCTTCAGTAAAACATTCGGATTCTTTCATACATACAGGAAGGGGTTCACATAACTAAATGATTTAATACTTTAGAGCTTCAAAATTCAAATGCATTTGAAATAAACATATGATGAATGATACACGTAAAGAATGTAGCAAACTGCTGGACAATCTAAATAAGAGGATTTCGTTTAGCATTAAAGTTTTTAAAGTCATTTTGCAAAGGGATGTATCTGCAGAGAGAAATCCATTAAAAAGTGAGGGTAAATTGACCTTAGGAGACTCTTACAAAGAGCCTCATTTAAAATGATAACATCAAGGGAGTAAGGGGGAAAATATAAGCTATTTTACTTTTACTATCAGATAAAGTGAAAGTATCTTAAACACTAAATTCTCCAACAAGACAAGCAGAAAATAAAAAAATTTTATGCTAGATAAAACTCAAAAATCCTCTTCTAGTAGTCATACTCATATTTATATCTAAGGTGTCCTAGGCACTAACAAAGTGGTCTTCATGCCACAAGTGCAGTAAAGCATGTTGTAAGAGCAGACAGTTACTCTCAGCTCCCCTGCTAACTTCTTCCTCAACGACCTGGTCAGACATTTTCCTACCTACCCTCACCACTCACCGCTAGCTTAGCATGATCGCATCTTCTAAATTCTAATATAGGTGTTAGAGGCTGTTGTGTTGATGGAATCTTATCATAATTCATTGCAAAAGCCACACCTGTGTAAACTTACAGCTGAAAGAACAAGATAATAATAGGAAGGACAAAGAGTAGAATTAAACAAAATACAAAGCAACATGCTAGAAATACTAGAGAATACAACCTAGGCAGCTAAAAAGCCTCATTCCATGACAAATTTTGAATTGACCAAAAAATGCACAATTGTTCAAAATTTCTACCTGTGATATGATGATTTTGGGAGTATGTTAGCCTGGTTATGCTTTGGAAAGCAGAATCAATATCATCTAGTGTGAACAGATCAAACTCTGACACTTGCTGCAAAAGGAGATTTTTCTCACCTTAACTATTTCGCGCAAACTAAACATAAATATTAAGAAATCAAACAGACAATTAGCCCGTTGAAGAAAAATTAAACCCGGCATGGAATCTTCACCTTTCTTGAAAGATACTGATCGTACATGGTTAGAAGGCCTAGTCTGTACACTGGTTCTGTGGAATAAATGGGCGCTGAGAGTCCAAGCTGCTTCATCGCATACGGGAGGGCACCCAGGTGAAGTGTATCCGCATGCGAAAGCAAGACCGCATCTATGGTTGGTGCTACCCTACACGCCGCACCACATTTTAAGAAATGAAGAGAAACAAACACAAATATGGTTGAAGATCAATTTTAGGACGAACTTATATGCCATTAATTTACTCTTGAAACAAGAAAAATGAACCAAAGAAAACCCGTCTTCTCCTTTTTTGAACAAAGTCAAAAGAAATAATTCCAGCAAGGCGCTAAATTTAAGTTTGAATCTTCACTTTGTAGTTCTACCAGGCAGGGCGCTAAAAATTGCAGTGACAAAAAAGAAGCAGCAGCGATATGCAAGAAACAGAAATGGCAAAACGAGAAAAGCTACTACATTCGAGAAATGCAAGGATAAGAGAGACCTAGAAAGGGGTTGGAGGAGGGAGGGGTCGAAGTGGTCGTTCCAGCCACAGTCTACGAGGAAGTTGAAGCCGTCGATAGAGACCAAGTATGAGAGAGGATTCTCATTGTACACTCCACAGAGGGGAGTCACCTGCACCGAAGTTCCCATGATTCTGTAATTCTGTCTCAGCTCTCAAACTCACCTCTCGAGTCTGCAAATGGAAAATGCGAGGAGGCGCAGCTGAGACGAAGGTGAAAACGATGTCGTTTCAATATGCCCCTCCTTTCTTTTGATTTTCATGTGAACCCGAATAATAAATAAATATATTTATTTTTGCTGAAAATTTTATTTGATGAATCTAGTGAGATTAAATTAACACGACATCACAATAACAGATTTCAAGGGTGTTTACTAGAGTGGCAGAACAAAGAAAAGTGAAATAACAAAAGAATAGCATTGCAGCAACGAAGCTACAAAGAGAAAAGCACTTGGGGAAGAGCTCTTTGTTCCCACTAGAGCTCAATCCACCTTCTTCAGAGCATGCGGGGACCAGTCCATCGTTTTGCAGTCTCTACCCTCTACTAGGATTCATCAGGACCAACATATGGACATCTCAGGTATGGTTGGAGTTTGTAATTTAGAGGTGGACGGATCTGTGCTGTGCTCAGTGTCAAAGTCCCACATCGGAGAGGCTCGGAAGGGTGCTGGGCTATATAAACGGGTGCGCTGCACACCCTCACAAGAGCTCTTTTGGGGGAGAGGGTAATGGCCCCATGACAAGTGGTATCAGAGCCAGCCCTGAGCCTTTGGTCTCTGGTGGACCCTCCAGACACCGGCGAGGTTGCCGGTGGGCCCCGCGGCGAGGTCGCTCGCGGATTGGCTGTGGGAGAATGTCAAAGTCCCACATCGGAGAGGCTCGGGAGGGTGCTGGGCTATATAAACGGGTGCGCTGCACACCCTCACAAGAGCTCTTTTGGGGGAGAGGGTAATGGCCCCGTGACACCAGGTAGGAGCGGATGTGGTGGTATTCTTCGTGCTGAGGAAGACAGGTGGATATGTGGCTTTAATGTTAAACTTTCCATGGTTCCATCAGCCATTGCGGAAGTTCTAGCCATTATCCATGGTCTTCAGCTATGCTGGTTACGCAACTATAAGAATGTTAAAGTTGTTACTGATTGTGTGAAGGCTATTAATCTTTTGATTCGAGGATGTGATAATAGTCCTCCTTTCTTAGATGTGGTTGATGAAGCGCGCTTGCTTTTAGCCAGGGATTGAAATGTCACTTTTCATCATGTATTGAGAGATAGTAACAAATGTGCTGACAGGCTAGCAAAGATGGCTCATGCCCTGGTAGGCAATTTTTGTATTTATGAGCAACCACCTCCTGACCTACAACAGATGGTGGTTGATGGGGTAGCATTACCTTTCTGAAACTTTGTACTTCCTTACTTTTTGTATTGGGACTCCAGTTCATATTATATAAAAAAAAAAAAAGAAAAGCACTTGTTTATGGCATTGTTTATTAAGGTGGAATTGGGATGGAGGTATATTTTATGCCCAAAAAGAACTTTGGGTCAAACCATGTTGAAGCCTGATCAGTAGGCTCGTGCGAATATGCATTTGTAGAGGGTATAATGGTAAAGTGTTAGAACATGCATGTGGAAACTTCTTAACATATCAGACTCACTTCCCACATCCTCAAAATTTTGAAGTTAGATGGTTAGGTCCGTAAATCTAGCATTTAACCCTTACGTTTTTTAAAATAGGTGGACGTACGATGGAGGACACATATAACCTATTTATTTGAATTTTATTTCACACTGTAGGAGACAAGGAGTTCTAAAAAAATTTCTCTAACGCCCTCTCATACATTAAACCCCCCTCTATAATGCTCATAGTAACTCGAATTTCCTTGTACCAGAGCGAGTTCATCAATACAATTTCCATTATTCGTCTTACGCTAAACTCATTAGTACTAGCATTCATTTTACCATTGTTGGTGACCCAAATTTTTCCTTTAATTTGTGGTTTACAAAATTTGCTCAAATAGATATGGAATTGGATTCATTTCCATAATGAAGTTTGTTTGGTATAAAAAAAGAAGGTTGTGGAATTGGCTTTTACGTGGAAGCAAATTCCATCAAAACTTAGGCCCATTTGGTCTTGGCTTATGGATTTGGCTTCCATGAGATAACCTATAAAATTCTTTATGCCTTGTTTGGTAGGATGGAAATTGGAGTATGGAATTAGAATTTAATTCCATGAGGTTGACATGTTTGGTTTGATGGAATTGTAAATCCATGTAGAATTCAATTCCACCAAAATACCCCTTTTCAATTCCACACCTCAACCTATGAAATTCATCTCAATTCCATGGAGCCAACATATTTTGGACAAAAATACCCTTCTGGAGCTAAGTTTATAATTTGATCAAGGGTAAAATAGTCTTTTTGGTTACATTTTCAAAAAAATCACCATTCAAACAAAAAACAAAAACATGGATTACATCCTCATTTCCATGGCATACCAAACGTACTTTTAAAACTCATTTCCATATCCATTTCCATATCCATATCCATATCCATATCCATATCCATTTCTATTTCCATCTCCATCAAAATCAATTCCATTATACCAAACGGAGCATTAAAATTCGTGAAATTCTAGTGATTGGTTGTTTCATTCTATCAAAATTGTGATTATTTTATTTTCTAAATATTATAAGGATATTTTGATCTTTTTATATTAATATCAGGTCTAATTTTTTAAAATATATCAAACATACTTTTAAACCTTATCTTCACATCCTTTTTCATCAAAATAAATTCTACGTATCAAACAAGCTCTTAGATGCAATAACATACCTTAATAATGGGTTGTTTGCATTAGCGTTAACTCATCTTACATATTTACTTTGTAAACTATAAATTATTTTAGAAAATTAGTTTTTGCCGCTATTTCAAACAGATACTGAACAAGTAGAGCACTGATGTGGAGGTCATGACTCACATCCTTCAATATAACCAAGGGGAATCGAACCACGGAGGAACAACGGAGACCATGACTAATAATGGAGAGTTGATTAATCATAAGCTAGAAGAAGCTGAACATGAACAACATGGTGAAGAAGCATAGAGGGACTAATGATAAAAGAAAAGGAATTTAGAGATTGAGAAGAGAGCATAGAGCATAAAATCATTTTATCCACATTGAGAAAAGATCATAGAGCACTAAAAGCTTGGAGGCTCAAGAGATTTGTTGAATCCTAGAGGGACTAACTTGAATTTGAACATTTCACATGGGTTTACATGGGATTTTCCACTTAAAACTATATGAATTTCCCCTCAAGAAATGCATTGAAGAATTTTGTCTAACTTTGATCTATTATTGTGAATAAAAATGAATCTTTTGATTTAATCTAGGGTCATTAAAACTAAATAGACAGCTTCAAAATGACATGCGTTTTATCTTTGTGCTTACTTTTGGTAAAAGTTAAGTAAAACATAAGCGATTCCACGATCACACATGCATCAGTGTTGGTAGAGTTGGGAATTTGGACCGATCTTTCACGGGCTTGAGCGTAAACGGGTCAGTCTATTTAGACTCATTAACATAAGAGGGCTTGATTTTTTAAACTTGACAGTTGAATTGACGGGCTTTTAGCCCATTTAACAAAAATGATGTTATATTTTTTCAATTTAAAGCAATAAAATTTCTAATTTAAAACATAATTAATATTAAAATCAAATTATGAGAAATAAAGTTAAGATAACAATATTATGAACGAAAATTTAATATTTGAACATAAAAAATATTTTCGGTAGTAGAAACATGATTTATAATTAGAACTAAAAGGATCTATGAATGTTATTAGTGTAAAAAATAAAATGATAGAATAAAGTTTTATATTCATTCCCTAATTTTACAGCTCAACACCTGAGCTTGTTGGTCATGGGCTAGGCCGTAGGTTATGGGCCGACCCAAGGTTATGGGTCGGCCCATGGGTCATGAGATGTTTAACATATTTTTACTTTTTCAAGTAGATAAATTTAAAACAATATATTTTTAATTTGGTCTTTCAAAGGTAGTTTATACTGAAAAATAATATAACAAGTTTAATATTAAGATTGGAAAGAATAAAGATTTAAGGAGTGAAAATATGTATATGCGTGTCTTTATATAACACACAATAACTAAAAATAAATGTTTGATTTGAAAATATTTATTCTAAAACTTGAAGGAAAATAGAGAGTTATTATAATATAATGTATTAGATAAGCGGTAAGAAAAATTATGTTCCAACAATATTTTTTTCTTTTTATATTTTTAGATTTTTATGGGACATATGATTGATAAGAAAACAAATTTAAAAATAAATGTTTGATTTAAAAGGATTTATTTTTAAAACTTGTAAATAAATATAAGAAGAACAAAAAAAATGTTTAAAACAAAATAAAAAATAAATTAACAGGCATCAACCGGCTAGCCCGCCTCTTCTTCTTGTTTTTTTAACACTAAATCATAGACTCATAGTGGAATGGAAGGTTAGGAGATTTCGGTCTTGCAAGATTATACCATCATGGGAGTGATCCAGCAACTACATGTGCCCTTTTGAGAATACGGTAGAGAATTACTTTTACGTAAGTCGGGGTAAATATGTGGAGGAAATTACCTCGTTTTATAAAAAAAAAAACTGTTGAACGCACCTTTTAACTTTTAGAACATGTGGTTGGAACCTTGGGATATCTGGCACCGGAGGCCTCAAGAACAGGGAAAGCCATACCAAAGTCGCATTCGGTGCTTTTTGGCTGGAGGTTGTAAGTGGAAGAAGGCCTATAGAGCGAGAAAGCAGTGAAGAATTTATACTGGTGGACTGGGTTTATGGGCTATGGAAGAGAGAGGGCTGAGATTATGGGGGCAGAGGATCAGAATCTGGGAACAGAGGACACAGCAGAGGAGGTAGAACTGGTGTTGAAATTGGGGCTTCTTGTGTTCGAATTCAAAGGCTGAAGGTAGGCCAAGCATGCGGCAAGTAGTGCAGTATTTGAATAAGGAAGTGGTTCTGCCTGATTTCTCAACGCACATCTTGTCTCCTTCTTCTGGATTTGTATTTGCTAACTACGTGGAGGAATTTTATCTCGACTTACGTACAATGTGATCGGGAAATGTGATTTCCAAACATGCACATTGGACTATCGTTTCCATCTTCAAGCGTGGATGGATATTACTCTACATGTTGGGGATTGATTATCATCCTCCTTCCTTTTTATATATTAACTTCCTTGGTTAATATAGAAGTTAATTGATATTTTCAAAGAAATAAAAAGATTTAAATAAATTATTTAATTATGTTATACATTCTAAAATATTTACGTGCATTATTAAATTATGTATCAATTTTTAAAGTAGACAGCTTAATTCAAAGAAAAGTGATAAATATTTTAATAATTAATTATTAAGGAAGTTAGTTTCATTAATTAAAAATATCTAATTGACTACTTTATTAAACATACAATGTAACACTACTTTTCAAGAAAAGAATTTTATTTTATTTTTTTACTTTACAAAGGTGCATTGGATATTTCATCACCATTTTGAGTGCGTCCAAAGCCCTTAAGCCCACAGCTCCAAAAAAAACAATCAAACCGCAAAACACACCTGGTGTTTCCTTGAATTAACAAATTATTTTTAAAATGATTTATCACTTATAAAATATATAAAATAATTTTTTTTCACAATCACACTATCAGGGGTGTTAAATAGGGTTTTAGTGTGTTTGTTTGAAAAGCGGGTTCTAACCACATTGCATATAAATTGAGATAAAACTCTTCTAATATAATTATCTCGACTTGCGTAAAATATCTCATCCAATGAATTCTGAAACAACCAATCACTGGACTTGGGGGAACTTGTTACAGTGGAAGCTTATTTTTTTCAACATTAATTGATATAACAAAGGGTGTGTTTGTGGATTAGTCAGGGGAAATGATCTTACGGATTAAAAAAATATATAGATTTTGATATGATTTTATAAATTTTAAGATAATTTTTATAAATTTTAAAATGATTTTCTCTCGATTCACATGTACTAGAAAGTTGATCCCAATTCTCACAGAGAGGTCTAAGAGTTATCATCCCGGGGGATAGTGCGTAGAGGGGGAATCCGAGTAGCGAGTATATACTTATCTGTATGTGTGTACCTTGATGCAATCTTCAGTTCTTAACGAATAATCCTTTTATCTCTCTAATTTTCTTGGAGCACCATTTTCCATCTTCTCTACCAGAAGCAGGCCCTCTCTTTCTCTGCTTATTTCTAGAATTCGTCTCCCGCAGGGTTCAACCTTTCATGGCTTCGATCACCGCTACGTGGTCTCCGAGCTCTCCCCAGCTCCGATTAGCTTTAAAATGTGGGAAACGGAGGAAATTCCCGGCGATTTTACAGTCACGAGTGGGGAAGTGGGACCGTCGGTTTCGCTTGCTGTGTGTTGCTCAAGACGGAGGAGCGAATGGGAATGGATTCGAGAGGACTCCTATAGAGGGTACGTGGAATGGGGTGGATTCCAAGATTGACGGGTTCTCTGGGTGGTCCAATTTAGAGGGTGAAAAACAGTCTGCCAATTCTCACAAGAAGGCATCATATGGAGGTGAGGGTAGCTCTGGAACTCTGGTTGATCTGATCTTTCTATACTCTTTTAGGCTGTTGAAAACATTGGAAAAGGTTTGTACTAGCTCATAGGATACATTTTCTACTTTATTAGCGACTGGCCCAAGGTCAAAATGTGAAGAAAAACTTATTAAATGTCTTCCAGTACCGAAAGGATTGTGTTGAGCGGAGTTCTTCTATCTATGAATTCTGTTTCCGAATCTCTATTCGCTCTGTATGTTATATATATATATGAACGGCTCTTGCATCCTTTTTTTCAGAAGAACTGGCCGTGGATGATTTTGTAAAATCGCATGTGAAATGCATACTTGCTATGCTGCCCTCGCTTGAATCGCTTTGTTATTAGACTAATTTGCACTCGGACTAAGTTTATTCTGAATTGGAAGGCCCTGGCTTCTCGGAATAGATTTTAATTAAAAAAGAAAAACTATGTAGTTATGGGTCGGAAATTCAATGTACAAGATATGATTTACCAAACCTATGGCATTTTGCTAGACTTAGCTGTTCCACAGTTTCATCTGCCATCTATTTCAATAGACTACTTATTACTTTTGAAGTAGCTTGCTTTCAGGAGTTGTGGGAGCAGGAGTTGCTGGAGTGCTTCTTCTTACAGGGCTGACCTTTGCGGCCTTTTCCGTCAGTAAGCAAAACAGTGAGTAGTCTTTATTTGCCTTTTTAATGCGGGCAAGTTGCATCATACAGGTTTGTAAGTTGACATTAGCTTTCAGAAATAATGGAATTGATAACGAAGTTATTTTTTAGTTATTTCTATTTTAATTATTTAATTATTCCCTAAGGTCCCTAATTATAATGTCCTTAGAAATGCCTCCCTTTTTGGTCTGTAAATACTTCTGCAATTTCCTCATTCTATATACATCTGAAGTGAGAATCTCAAACTTTTTGTCATAGCATGTGAGCTTGGTTAGGGAGAGACTATGTGTGTGTTTGAAAATCTGTTGAGAGAATGATTTTATGGATTCCGAGATAAGTATGTGAGATGAGTTTTGTTTCGGCTTGCGTGCAACATAATTGGGAATCACTTCCCAAACACGCACATTATTGATAGTTTTCAGGGTTGGAGCTTTGCTTACATACTTGGCAAAGCTCCACTTCTCCTTCTCCTCCAGTCAGCCTTTTCCAGTGATCAATGCGTTTTTTGGCATAACCATTTCTTTATCTTTTTGTATCCTTCTTGCCATTGAAGCAAGCTTTTTCCATTTACCTAGTCCTTTTTTATCCAAACGCTTTAAGAACCTCCACAAAACTTGCCAACCGGCTTACCTATGTTGATCAGACCACCTTTGTAATCCACAAGTGCTGTCACGGTCCATCATGGAATAAGCAGAAGTGATCACTTCCCTTCATTTGGTCTATTCCAGTCCTTCATCTTCCTTAGTTGAGCCTTGTTTGTGGTTTCTGATACTGTAATCCTCTGTACTTCCTTTGACATCCCTTGTTCTTCACTTTTTGTCACCTTCCGAAGTTGCCTCAATGAAATAAATTTTGGGGTTGTTGGATGCAACATGAAAAAGCTACCAAACCATTGCCACTGCCTCAACCATGAATCACCAGATGTTACTGGCCTTTCTAGCAAATGCTTGGAGAAGAAGTTGTTGTAATGTTTGTGACGTTCTGTGCTTTTTTTTTTTTTTTTCATTTCTAAGTCATGACCTTGATTCTCACAATCCTTTTCTCGTTTATGGCCTGCAGCAATATTGTTACGCTGCCTTTTCACTATTAATGGCCTTCATTGCCTTTTGTCTGTTTTAGTCATGACCTTCATTTTCATTGGATATCTTCTTTGTCTGTACTTCTACTGGGAAAACTTTTTGCCATTTATGGCTTTCCTTAGCTGTGTCTATTTGTTACTAGGCTTTTTCCATACTGTCCATAGCCTTCGTTGTTTCTGGTATGCAATCTTTTGTTCTTTTCACCATCTGTGGCCTTCATTGTTATTTTTCTTTTGCTGACGCTTGCAGATGTGCTTCCAAAAGCAAAAGGATTACTTAGTGTTGTCTTTTAGAACTCAATTATCAAGCCTCATGTGAAGGATCTCCATCACTGGCTTGAGGGGGAGACTGTTAGGACTGTAGATATTTTATATTCTATTTTAATTATGTCATTAACCATTATTTTCTAATATCCCCGATTGTAATTTGTCCCTAGAGGTGCCACCCATGTATCTAGAAATAATCCTATATTTGCGGCATCCTATATGTACCTGCAGTGAGAATTTCATACTGTTTTGTAATTACCTTCTTTATAGATCATGCTATTACCTGATCAAGCTTATATTCTATATATTAAACTCACTAGTTTCTGTATGACTGTTTGCAGGAGCGAAGCAGAAACAAATGGAGCCTCCAACAATACAGCAGGAGGTAGTTATGACTTCTGATGATCATAATAATGAAGTTACGGAACATGTAAATGCAAACAATAAGGTGGAACATGAAAATGGCAGCACGAAAGATCAAATAAATATCTCCAGGGATGGTACAGCTCCTGAGTTTGATCAGATTCCCAGCAACAATGGAATTGCTGATGATTCTGATTCAGGTTCTCAATTGTTATATGATCATGAAAAGTCTGGCAGTGGTATTGATGCCACAACGGGTGCATTTATTCAAGAAGTGTTGCCACATGAGCCAGATTTTGACAATGATTTAGCTGTTCCCAATTCCAATCTTGAGCCAGTTAACCTTTCTGAATCAGAAACTGCTGCTCTCTCTTCTAGTCATTTTGTTTTTCAAGATTTTGATAGCGACCGTGCTAAAGATTCTGGAGTATCGACGACTGAACTTGAGGAGAACCCACTCAATGTTGAACCAGGGAACAATTATGATGGTGATCCATTACCTCTCAATACTGAGCAGACGGATGAAATGACTAGCTCAACTGGCAGCGGAAATTCCACAGTTCCAAATAGTTCTTCTAGTTCTGTTGCCAATATATCCAATCATAGCGAATCGGTCAATGATGCAGTCAACACACATACAAATACTGTTCCAGATCCTGAATCATTTCCTCAAGATGATATGGAGAACTTGAACAAAATGCCACGGGTGTTAGCTGATGAAAATGATTCATCCCTGCAAGAGCAGATTTCTGACAGGGGTCAGGACAGAGACGGTCATATTGAGACAAATACAGTTCAATCTAAATCTCCTAATTCTGGAGTTTTTTTCTCTTCTCCTGGTATTCCTGCTCCATCAATAGTTTCAGCCGCTGTACCTGTGCCTCCTGGAAAGGTTATGGTTCCTGTAGCTGTCGATCAAATTCACGGGCAAGCACTTGCAGCATTGCAAGCGTTAAAGGTATATTCTCATCCTCATTATTTCTGAAAGGATAGATACTCTAATATTTTCTCCCAAGCAAAAGGAATGCTTTACTTTTTAATGGATTCATTTATTGTAATTATATCACATATTTACTTTGATTATTTTCCATTTTCAAAATATTTACAAATGATAACAAGGTATTTAAGTTAGGACGGTTCTTCAGCCTTCTCTTAACACTTCCAACTTTGAGTAATAATGATTATTGACTGGTAATTAATTTA
>JANTPZ010146434.1:0-14370 GCA_025593235.1 Vachellia pachyceras
TTTTTCCTTGGTGCCGCATATGGTGGTTAGTATGAAATTAGTTATTTCACCTCCATCTATATTTACGCACTGCAATATAGCAATAAGAATACTTAGTGTACATGCACACACTTTGAGATGTGTTACTTGTCAATGTGCTTATCTTTATATTTTACTGCAGAAAGCACAGCGTAGCTATCAAAAGGATGTTTTGAAGTTTGAGAAAGCCAGAGAATCACATGCACCAGATTTCCAAGGGGATGGTCAAGGTTGTAAGTAAAATTATTCATTCATCTTTAAAGATGTAATAATGATGATTAATTTGCGTGGTATGAAACAAGTTGTCATGTGAACGCTTCTTATCTATACTTAATACTTTTGGAAAGGACTCATCGTGTGGACTTCATCAGTCGAGCCATTTTTTGGCACTTAATAAAATTTTTCTATAACTCTACAACTTGAAAAGGGTATTCTGTCTTGCTGACCTTTTTGGTGTTTGTTAATACTGTGCTCCTAGGCGAGAAAGGGCTTTGGGGAAAAGATGGCCCTATCTTTGCCCAATAAAAATATTTCCTTGGATTTTAATCAGCTGGATATGCCAAAATCAACTTATAGTTGAAAGCCTAGTTGTCAACAAACTGTAACTAAGAAACACTAGTGTCATTGTATCTTGTATGACTTGTACGTAATCTTTGAGATGGTTTACCGAACTATCTATTGAGCATTTGACCCACAGCGGATGTGTCATCCTGTTTGTGGTTTATAGTTATCTCTTACTATGACTAGACTGAAACTGATTGTTGCTGGCTGATTTTACAGAATGGGAGTTCGACAGCAGTTCGGGTTATTATTATCATCAGAGAAATGGTTTCTATTATGATCCAAAGTCAGGATTTTACTATTCTGATGCCATAGGTACAAGTTGCATACACTGTTTTTCCATTTTTTTGTGTTTGGTTTTGTCATTTTTCACGAAGTGATTCATGTCTGATAATATCATACATGTATTGATAACTGGGTATTTACTTAGAGAAATTGATGCAGGCAAGTGGGTGACTCAGGAAGAAGCATATGCTTCTCCTCTATTTTCTTCTACTGCTGGGCATAAGGGACCCACTCTCAAAAATCCATCGTCGGCTTCACAGCCCAAATCAGTTGAAGATAAAGGTGCCAATAAGTCGCAAAGTGGAGTTGCACCTGGACCAGTGGTGTCAACTTCTTTGAACCCTATGAGATCTACAAAAGCAGCCCCTTCATCTCTTGCTGTGGGAAAGAGAAAGAGAGCACCTGATGCGAAATCCAAGATTATGTCCGAAGATGAAAAAGCAGCTCTCAAGGCAAGAGAGGCTGCAAGGAAAAGAGTAGAAGAGAGGGAGAAACCCATGCTTGGGCTCTACAGCAAGCCTTATTGACCATGGAGAATACTCTGAGCTGCTATATTTTGATAGTTATAACTTTCACACACGAGTTCAACCGGACTTTTAGTTATAACTTTCACATACGAGTTCAACTGGACTTTCCTTATATAGCTAGAACCTTCAATTCATCTATGAATCACAATTACAAGTGAGCAAATTACCAATAGCACAACTTTTGATGAGGTAGAGCACTAGATTCGTGGTTCTATCCACCTGAATTCCTCGTTTCTTCCTTTTTAACTTGGGTTGTAATCAATGAGGATGGTCCAATTCCTTGTGCTTGTCCTGTGACTGCACCCTGTATGCTAAAGTGTAACTTGTGATTAATTCTTTCGCAGTACATGTCAAATTTCCCGTTCTAGAGTGAGGAAAGCCTTGTTACATGCACATGCATGGTTCAAGGCGAAATAAGTTGTTGCAAGGTAATTTCATCTTGTGCATTTACTGTGGCAGATACCAAAAATGGTATAGGAACCGAAGAACTTACACTGGAATTCTATGAAATGCTCTTAACTGTTATTCTTCATTCTGTCCTTTTGCATACAATCCAGCGTCCTATTTATACTAGTTAGGACCATACAACACTTAATGTCTTTTAAGGGGAGTTATAAAGTACTTATGAGCATTAATAGGCAAAAACGAAACAGCTTTGTTAATGGTAATAAAGCTATTTCAATGGCCTTCATTCGTCTGATTCCATTTCATCCTCCATCATTACTCTCACGTTTTCTTTAAATTGACTTTTGGAAAATGAAGTTAGATTAAAAGTTAGAGGCATGTTTGCATTAGAGTTTAGAAACTGTTCGCGCAAGTCGATATCAAACTTTCTTGTAGACCGTAGACCACGTTAGAAAAGTAACTTCTATCTCTAATCAAAATGGGCATAATAATGTGATGTGATTTATGTGTGAATTAAAAGTAACAAAAATGACTTTTTATAAAATTGAAACTTGTTTGGATAAGTATTTAAAAAAGTTTGGATGGAAAATGCCTTTGGGGGCGTTCCACGGCTTCTTTTACTCCCCTGACGCTGGGCAAACAAGTCCTTTAGAGGCCTACGAAGTGAGCAATGCATATATGGGCCTGGGTTTGGTCTTACTAAATTAAGTGACGAGTATTAACAACAAAAGCAATTCCATGATATCTCAGGGAAACTGCTTATGCTATTAATACCGTTTTGCCTTTTTTCTGAAAAATTATATCTAGTGGTATTCTTTGTCTTTTCAATCAACACAGGAAGACCATAGTATTAACACCAACGAGGCGCTACATGATTGATCCTATCGTCATCATCGACCATCTTAAAGGAGCAAGAGAATTTATTACCGTAGGAACAAAAAATAAAATCATTAGCATTAGTTAGACACTAATTGTGAATATTTCATTTTAGTAAGAATTCAAATTTTGATTTATCACTTTGCAAGGAACTAATTCTTTCCGCTAAATACAACCCCATTGATTAATGAGCCATGCTATTTATAAATGACAAAAATACATGACTTCATTGTTTCTATATTGTGTAATGCAGCTTCCATGAAAGGAACCTGCACATCCGCCTAAATAATAAATACTGTATGGAAGGGAAAAAAAATGAGGAGAATAAGAAAGGAAGATGCAGGGCACGTGGATTAGTTTTGTGTGTGAAGTGTGAACTGAAGAAGAAGAATGGTGACTGCGTGGTTAGTTTGATTAGTCGTCCTTCAAAGGTCAACCATTTCAGCTGCTGACGATGTTGACTTTTCGTGATCGTTCACATGCAAAGTACCCAATTCCTCTACTGAATATTTGGTTATACGGAAACTGATCTAATTTCCTCTTTACGGATCTTATTTATAATTACCATCTAGTATGGGGAAATCTAAAGTTATTTTTTTAGAAGTAAAAATAAACTATCTTCTGAAAAAAACATATGCATAGTTACATATATTTCTATTTTTGACTTTTCAGACCATACAATAATAAATATGTTAACATGATGTTTATTATTAACAATTACTTCTCCGGATCACAATATAATCACGGTTTAGCCACTTCACGTGAACTACAAAAATCAATTAAAAGGTGTTTATAATATAATTAAATATGTTTATAATTTATAAATTTTTCAAACATATCTTTAACAAAAGTCAATATTGCTTGCTGCATTAGTTATAATAAAGAGTGGAGGAATATATATATATCCTTTAATTTCAGATAAAGTAATAAATTTATCATGATTTCTCCAAGGAATTAGTCATATTATTTTGATTAAAATTTTAACAATAGTTTCCATGAAAGTTTGGCACTTGAACGTAGAAAACATACTAATATGATGCTTTCTTTTTTACCCATTCAATTTGAAATTCATCAGCTCACCAACTTCCAAATCACCTACCTATCACCTGGTTTTGTTTACGTTAAAAAGTTAATTTTCCAACCAAATCTATGCTTCATGAGGGAATAATGTGAAGAAAAAAAATTATCTCGATTCACATAAACATATTTTTGTAATTGTACAGGAAACATGCCTTTAAACGGTGTGCCCATTTAGGAACATGACAGAGAAGTACTTTTACCCAAATCAAAGTGAACATGTGAAGAAGATTATCTCATTTTACAAAAAAACACTGCTAAACATACGTTTAACTTTTATAATCACTTCACCGCGTTAAATAGTCATCGAGATACAAAGTATATAGACATATAGCCATCTCAGTATGATACTTTTGTCACAAGTGGTTATGATTGTGAGACGGAGAATATAATTGCACATACTAAATTATAATTAAGTGCATCCGGGTAGTTGTCAGACCTTTATGGTCCAATGACTTGTAGCTCTTCTCTTGAAATTTCTTTTAAAAGGTGAGTTTATAGGTTCGAACCATTAAATAATGGACACATAAAGTATGGCAAGGGGAAAAAATATAAAGGCAGATTCAATTGATAAGGTATAAAAGCATGCTAACTTTCTATTTTTACCTACTCCTAGCCAATAAATGAAGACTAGTTTTCAAAATATAATTAGAGGTAAAATGGTCTCATTATTCTATTGATATCCCCTCGGGAATAATCAACTAGGAGAAGGGAGAATTAAGAATGATGATTGGGTATTTTAGAAAGAAAAAAATGTGTCGTATTAATTAACTTAACTATATTTCTTAATATAAAATCAAATTAGTTAACTAAATCTTACATCAAGAAATGGAAAAGTAATATACAATCCATTGTATTTTGGATAGTTGTAGAATACTTCTTAATTGTTATAGAGTTATTGGCCGTGTTTTGAAACAGTTTGGAAAAGCCAAACATGCGTTAAACGTTGTTTTCTGTAAAATGAGATAATCTTCTTTACATATTTACATCGTAAATGGTAAAAATACTTTTTCATCGTATTTAAAATGGACCCATTGTATAGTATTTGATTATAGTTCTACCAATATAATCTTTTTATGGATCCGTTTAGAAAAGCGGTGGAGAAGTGCTTTTATCATTTACGAGGTAAATGTGTGAAGGAGATTATCTCGTTTTACGGAGAAACACTGTTGAACGTACTTTTAGGGTGTTCAATCGCTTTGCCAAACATCCCGGTAACTTAAAAAGATAATCTCAAGTCGTCCTTTCTCACTTATATGCTGTATATTACAATATCGTACGACATGCAATGAGTGATTGAGAGAATAAAGCGAAAACTTTAGACGAAATTACTGCACTAGTGTGCATGGGGTAGCTCTTATATATATATATATAGCTTATTTTCCATAATAAAAACATTCCCCACTTCTTTTCAAAGCAAGAACCGTCTTTTTTTTTTTTATCATATTCATAAATCACGTTATTAAAATGTTTAGATGGAAGTAAAATTGTATCATTCCTTTATTGATGTGTAAACTTTGTACAGCCATATTGAAAAGTATACTGAATAAGAATAAATTATTAACGTAATTAAATTTCAAGAAAAGGTTAAGAATTTCAATTTTTTTCTTTTTTAGGTGAATCATGATACTCTAGAAGTAATTTATAAATAGAATTAGAAGTGTAATTAATTACTAAAAAAATTCTCATTATACTATAGTGGCTGGGATTCCCAACATTATCCTTAATGAATTAGGAAGAGGTTGGGTTCAATGATTATGATTATATTTTGGATTTCTATGGGATATCATTAGGAAAACACGTGTGTGCAAATTGAAACAAAATCAACCTAACATATTTATCTCGTAAATCATGAATTATATCGGAAGATAGATTACATTTTGCTGCATACATACATCATAAACATAAAAAAGGAAGAGAAAAGGGGGGACAAAGCACATGCTTAGCGCCTTAGATTCCTGATTACCGTTGGACTGTCAACTGCTATCTTAGCTCTGTCTGGACTCTTTCACATATTATTATTATTATTATTATTATTATTATTATTATTATTATTATTATCATTCTCTATTTCATCACTTGCAAAATACCAATGATCGATTGCCAAAAAAAAAAAAGATTATAACATAATATAAAACATTAAAAATGTCATTTTTATTTCAGTTATCTTTCCTTTAACACCCGCGATTTCATATTTTGAATTATCTAAAGTTTAAAAAATCTTTGTGCCTGTTAAGATAATGAATTCCATACATATTTATAACAATACATGCTTATTTATTTTTTGATCATTTCATGGACCCATTTGGGGATGGGGTTGATAAATACTTTTACGCAAATCAAAATAAATATGTGAAAGAGATTATTTTATTTTATAAAAAATACTATTAAACATGTGTTTAACTTTTTCAAACGTTGTCACATATACATTCATATTATTCACTGCCGAATATTTTTGTAATTTTCTACTGTATGGAGTGTTGGTGTGTCTCATATCTCATGCAAGCAAGCACTGTTGTGCACAGCATCATGTGCATCGTTTATTCCACACCCTAATCATTATTATCCCATAAAAAGTTGCCATCTTTTCTTTTCTTTTCCCTCTTCCCTTCCCTTTTTATTTATTTGTCCGTTTGCTTCGTCGCATTCAAAATCCTTCCTTCTCTCACCCAATCAAAGCCTGTTCTTTCCCTCTCTATCATATTCTCACGTCCCCTTCATTATTAGCTGTAATTTAATTGCTATGCCATTGCCAATCCATAGGGTTGCTTCCATTTGATTTGATGTTTCAAATACACTTCCTAATTGAACTAAATATCACTCTCAATATCCCAAACAAAAAAAATTAATAACTTGGATTTTAAGTTTTTCAGTAACGGTGAGCTGGGAATAGTAAACAAGTCTATCTCGTATATCATCCCGAGTCTTTTCATTATATACTGTCTATTATTCTCAATAAAACCTCCAGTAAGCTTTGTGAGTAGATTATTCCGAAAATACTATTAAACGTACGTTTAAACTCCTCGTAAGATCAATCAAACATTTGAATGTTACCACCCACTTCATACAATTCTCTAGCTCTCACCAGTCTCTTTGGATGTTTGGTGTAATTTGATAACGGAAATGTTTGATTAAATAGGGTAATTTGAAAATCAACACTTTTTTACCAATATTATATGAAAATTAATACAATGTTTGATTCTTATAGTTTGCTTTCATTTTAGTTTAGGTCCATAATATTCCAAACCATAGATTTCGATATCTTAAAAGATAAAATGATTCAGGATTTTATTAAAATGAAAAGGTTAACGTTTTAGACGAAATGAAATTTGAGAGATTAAAAAATATTTTTTTAAAAACCATAGGTATTTTTTGGCATAAAAACTATAAGGTTTAAAATTAAAATAAAGGTAAACTATACAGATCAATGTATTAACTCAATATATAGTTTAACTATTCTTTCTATTTTTTGTAAAATTAATTTTTTAGATCATATAGAGGAATCATAACACATGTTGGTTAAGTTGGCAAATGATCACACCCATTAAGAAGAACATAAATTTAAAAACCAATATTGAGAGAGTTGAAAACTATTTCTAAAGGAATAAGATTTAGTGTTTGATTGAAAATACTTAAATCTCACCCAAAAACACGTTAAATAGTATTTTTTCCGTAAAACGAAATAATTTCCTTCACATATTTACCTCAACTTACGTAAAAGTACTTCTCTACGGATTTTTCAAAAACACGTTAATCTCAAAATTAGAGGACGTATAACATAGAGACGCCTCCAGTTGAATCTGTCACTTCTTATGGGTGTGCCTAAAATCTTATTAAGTGGCTAGGTTTTGGTTTTTCAATCTCTATAGGAGTATTTATAAAATTTAGATAGTCACTACTCACAACGTTGAGATATATATTTTTTTCACAGACTAATATAAGTGATTATATTATATTTCATGGAAAAATGACAGTTATGATTTTCAGTCTCAGATCCCCCCCCTCCTTCCTCCTTTGCCATAAGAAAAATGAAGACTTTGTTGGAGAAAGAAGATCCAACCAGAGATGTGGACGACGATGATCATGGACGTGCGAAAGATCCGATTCCTCTAGAGATGCCATGCATTCCAGGATTGAAGCCCAAGCAGCCTAACAATCCCTGCTTGTACGGCAAGAACGTCTTCTTCTTCATCTCTTCTGCGGCTGCTCTGTTCACCGTGTAATGCAATTCGTGGGCTGAAACCGCCGACCCTCTCCTCCCCGACGACTTCGATCCCGTGCCCGACCCTTCCGACGACCGAAAACTTGAGTTCTTCGCGTCCTCTTCCGCCCCTGCCTTCTTCGACAGAATTGTGTACTTTCTCAGAGGGTCTTTATCCGTGGCTCTACCCTCGGAGGCGCTCCGAAACAGTAGAAAATCCTTCAGCCTCCATTTTCTGTAACCTTTCGCGAACGAGATTGATGATAATAACGAGGAAGTAGGCGTGGAGGGCTTTGAGTAGCTTGTTGAAGAAGACACTCCTTTCCCTGTTTGCGAGAAGTCCTCGGAGACAGAGTCACCGCCCATAATATCAGAGACCCTCAGTGGGGACAACGATCTGCTTCCTTTACGACCAGATGTCGTCCTACACGTTGTTTCTCTCCCCCTGTTTTTTTCATCTTCTCGCCATCCTTCGCTCTTACGTGATTCTTCCATGACAGCAGCGAATGGATCGAAACCCCTCTTCTGATGGCCAGGGGAAAACGCCTCTTGAACAATTTTCTTTCCCGGAGAGATTATCGACCTCGGAGATGACATATTCGAGTTTGACGCCGGAGAGCTGTTGCCGTCGCCGGAATGCAACCTCGGAGGCGGCTTCAACGGCCGGATTTTGCCACCGTCGAAGAGCTCGTCTGCGGTCAAAGGAGTTCTGTCCAAGTGGCCACTGAAATTGAACTCAAAGTCTACGTTCCCTATCACATCGTCGTTATCCTGATGGGCGCTGTTGGTGGGTTTGGATTTGGGAACGCCGGGCTTTTCTTCCCAGAGGAAAGGGACAGAGGAAGAGGAAGAAGCAGAGGAGTGCCTGGGCAAATCATCGTGGATGAGGAGGAAAGGGGAGGTAGGGCGAGTGGGGCTGGTGGGGGCACTGAAGAAGAAGTTGCAGAGACGTTGAGGGCTAGAAGGAGCAGTGATGTAAGGGGAGGAGCAGTTGCTGTCGAAGTTGAAGGTGTCTGGCGCCGGAGACGGCGCCACCACTTCGACCTCCATGGCGGAACGTGACAGAGAGTGTCGGTCAGGATGTGAGAAAGAGAGAATAAATAGGCGGGGGAGAACGGGGACGGACAGACAGGAAGCCGCCATTGGAAGACAGAGGGTAAGTGAGATGGACGTGTTATTGCTGGCGACATTAATTATTGGTTTTCCTCTACTCCAAGTGTCTCCTTGCTTCTTTTGAGGTTAATACTTAATACCGGGGCTCTGCTAATTCTCTTTTTAATTATAAATAACACATCAAATTCTTTTATATATGCTTTTTATTAGAGGCGAGGGAGGTATTTCCTCATTATTAAATTAATTATTTTTGTCATCCATGAATTTTATATTACCTACATATTATAAATTTTTAATTTAATTAATTTATATTTTACATTAAGTAAGTGGAGATTTGTGCCTTATAGAGAGAGGAGATGAGGAGGTGCTGGTATCTGATAATCCATGTGTTTTGACGTGTGATTAATATGATTCACGCTACAATTATACTTTTACTATTTTACCATAAGCCCAAAAAATATATGATTTTAGTAACTTCTTTAATACTTCTCCCCCTTTAAAATATTACTTTTTCTGCATAAAAAATAAAGAATAGTGTTATACATGTCTTTCAACTACTAGAGTAAAAAGGGATTTTTTTTGTGAAAAAAATTCACTTTCAAAAGTTACACTCATATGCATATATGTATATAGCTCTTTTAAATTTAATTTAATTTAATTAATTTTTAATTTGAAGATCATTGAAATTCACCATATTTTTTGGTCTGCCATCCATTTTGTATTCTACACGCCTTGGAAAAAAAATAATTTAAAGCCTTAATTATGTATTATTTTAGTCACATTAGGAATTCGTTTTTTCCTTGATTGGATTATTCGACTCGTGATGTTTTTATTTAATGCCACAAGCATGGCGTTTGTTTGAGCCTTGATTAAATAAAAAAATAAGCGTGATTTGTTGGTTTTGATCACCTATGGGTTTTAAGCTCGTTTAGAAGTCCGTTTGGGAATAACTTTTACGGATTTTAAAGTAAAATTTAGGTTTTATATAATAAACTTTACAGAATAGTTTTTACAGATGCCTAGGTAAAGCTTAGTTATAAAAGATTATGTTTGGGAAGTTATTGATTTTTTCAGAGTTCAAGATAAAAAATATGTATGAAATAGTAAAGAGAAAGGAAGAAAAAGTATAAAAGAGAATTTAGTAGGAGAGAGAGTATTCTAGGTTTTATAATAAAATTTAGATTTTGTACTTTGTGCACCTAATTTTGGAATGGATAGTTCAATCACTTGAATGTGAATATTTATTAGTGTTTGTTTGGGAACACCGTTTTCTAAATGATACACACATTTCAATATAAAATCATCTCGAAATCTGTAAAAAACCATTTCAAAATTCATTAAAACTATCTCAAAATCTATAAAATCATCTTGAAATCTGTAAAATATTTCAAAATCTGTAAACTTATTTCTCCTAACGGACTTCTCAAACACACACTTAGTTATTACTAAATTCATACGGGTATTTTCGTCAAAACCACAGCACTCGTGTTGTAGATGACACTGATTTATTATTAGTTTTATTGGAAGCTGGAATTTTTTTAATCCGACAGATCATTAATTAATTATTCCAGTGATGAAATGAGGCGTGAGACGGGTGAGAGGACAGGACTGACTAATTGGGTTTCTGGGTTAAACAAAAAAAGTTAAAGGAAGACGTCAATTCAGGAAGGAATACAATTGGCTGTGACGTGCGTGACATTGATGTGAGATAATGCTACTTTGCTTTTTTAATCCCTTTTCTAATTACGTCCCCCTTTTGTTGCCTTTAATTAATGCGGTGAATCAGAATGTAATTGAAGAGAAAAATAACAGTGTAAAGTGAAAAAAAAATGGTAAACGAATTTAAGTTACACCTCTACACTTGGATTCTTGTATTGATCCGTTCTGCAACACTCCTGACGAGGAATTTAAAAATTTGTCTTTTTTTTAAATGAGATAAACTCATTCACATATTTCTCTCGATTTATGTAAAAATATTTCTCTACCGTATTTCTAAATGAGCCCACTATATATTACACTTGGAGTCTTGTCCAATACATTCTGTCCGTTTGAAAAACCGTTGGGAGAATGATTTCGCACAGTTTGAGATAAGTATATGAGAATAGTTTTATCTCGACGTACGTGAAAGTTACTACCAGGAATACCAAACACTCGCACTATTATTATTATTATTATTTATTTAGGGTTTGTTTGGAAGATATTCCCAAAACTTATGTTTGATTTCAAAACCTAGGTTTTGTCCAAGTACAAAAATGTTTTTGAAAAGCTATTTTTGTTACAAAACCTCGGTTTGAAATCTAGGTTTTATATTTCCTACTTTTTTCTCTTTCATCTTTACTACTTTTCCCCCTCTTTCTCTTTCATCTTTCCTACTTTTTTCCTTCTTTCTCTTTTCTCTTTCCTACGTTTTCTTTCTTTCTCCTTCCTTTTTTCTACTTTTTCTTTCTTATTTTTCCTCTTTCCTACTTTTCTTTAGTTCTCTTTCCTCTTTTCTACCAACTTTTTACCTTGAAATCCGTAAATGCCAATAACTTCCCAAACATAAATCACTTTTCAAAACATAGGTTTTACTTCAGAATCTGTAAGACTATTTTCTAAAATCTAGATTTTTTCTTAAAATCTGTATAAATTATTCTGAAAATAAGATTCAAATAAGCCTAGAGTGCCCCGCCAATTATAATTCTAAATAAGGATAAGAAAACAAGAACAACAACCACCATTATTACTACTTCTACTTGTCATTCTTGTAAGTAATTTTTAAACTATAGTTCTGTGATTATAACATAATGAAAAATGTCTATTGCTTTAGCTCTACGTGATTGGCAAATATTCCCATAAGGCTTTGCCTTTCCCCGTCGCATACATAATTTTTTTTAGAAACAATACTCTCAAAAGTATTGTTAGACATTTTTTTTTATAGATATTGGGTTTGGAAAAATCATTTTACGAAAATATTTCAGCAGTTTTTAATTTAATATATGTACTCTTCTAATAAATATCTTAATTTTGTTTTATTATCGTTAACCTTTATAACTTTCTTTTATTGGAATTGTTCGTTAACCTTTATACGACTCAATAATTTAAAAGATTTAAAAAAATAGAGAAAGAACACTAGGCACCAAATTAAAAAAGAAAAAAAAAAAAAAAAAAGATAGACACGTTGTGCTTGCGTGTGAACTCTTTTTTCTTAATGGGTACGCAAGTCAAGACAAAAAGTATTTTGAAATTCATAAAAAGCATATCAAACTTCGTAAAAATAAAAGTATCTCAAAATCCGTAAAATATCTTAAAATCATTAAATTCATTTCTCCCAACGGAATTTCTAAATACACACAAATCCGTTTCCTGGTGTATAGTTGTGTTTACGAAAAATAAGTGCCCATTGCATAAGCTCAGGGAACATTATTTAGTACATTGGAGGTCATGCATAATCATGTTATTATTCTGCATCATTTTTTATGAGTACATAATTATATAAACAGAAAAATTTTGGTATATTAATGGCGACTAGGAAGATACTATACTTAACAAAAAGGAAAAATAGAAAAATGTTGATATATAATCGAATTGAAAATTATCAATAAACTTTAAATAAGTATTTCTCCCCTTCTTCCAAGGTTGTTTTTCCTTATCACATGGAATTGAATTTAATTAGTGTTTTTCAAGCCATCTGAATTGTAAGTTCACTGTTCATTCATATATTGGATTCGAGAGGGAACGTACATAAAGCCACTAAAAAAATTAAAAATTTGAGAGCCATGACTGCGATTATAATATAGCTTTCTTGATCTCTCTTATTTTTATGCCTTCCCTATTTTTTTTTTGGGGTGAAATATGCCTTCCCTATTTTTCCCATTGGAAAAGAAAAAGAAAGGAAGGAAGATGTCTCTGTTTTAGGATTTGAGAGGGAAGGAACATGGTGGGGCCTGAGAAATAAATTGTTGGTACAGTGAGAGAATATAAATTTTCAACGCTTGAGACTGAGAAATTTGGACTTTTCTTTTTACAAATATTGATGAAGGTTGGGAAAGGGAAGGAGAGCCCTGTTTTAAAAGGTTGGATTGTCCTCCCAGACAACTCATGCCATGGATTCTTGAGATATGGATGTCTAGTTGAAATTGAAAATGCAGAATATAAAATTGTAAACGGTCATCTCTCTCTCTCTCTCTCTCTCTAGCTAAGGGAGAAAAAAATCCTGAATAATATTGTTCTTTTTAAAATTTGGACACTTTTTTATGCTTTCAATATTTTTTATAGAATTATTACTAAGAGAAAACCTTTTTCTACGATAAAAAAATGGTTATAAAATCACTCATTACAACATTTATCTTCTGTAAATGCAACACTTCTTTAGCTACGTTTAATGTCTTCCATTTCATATAAGTAGATATAAATTGCACAGTCAAAAGAGTTGTACATGAATCCTTGAACAAAATTCAAGTAGCTTTAAATGATAGATTTTGTAATGAGATTTTCAACAATTTCCCCTTTTATTATATCTTTGATTATTATCCAATAGCATTTACCTTAAATCACTAGTTTTATTTTATTTTGATTTTATTTTTTCTGATAAATGACCTTTAAATTTAAATCTAAACTCACACGGTTTCAAATAATCAAACAGGATGACTGGTTTGTGTTCAAATCCAGAAAATAGTCTAAAACAAACTCTACCTCTTTCACTTCATTCTTCAGTAAGAGTCATGCAAATGTTGGCAAAAAAAAAGTCATGCAAATGATGGCATGTGCGTGCAACACTGGCATACATATAGAAACTGCGTTGTACCATGAAAGATTGAGTATCTAAAATAATCTCAGCCGTCTACAAAAATAATAGACTTGTACAGTACCTATGTTCCAATCTCATCAGATATATTTTCAAGGGTCAAGAAGAAATGATCTCCTTGCCATATAATGGCTTCGTTTGGAAACCCGTTGAGAAAACGGACACAGATTCCTAGGTACTTTATGTGAGAGGAATTTTGTCTCGGCTTGCGTGAGAATGGGTTTTGGGGGTCAAAACGGGGTTCCTAACGGAAACCCAAACGAAGCCAATAACGTGTCACGCACACTCCAAAATTTTGAAGATAGCAATACAGTCTAAAGAATCTCGCATATCAATAAATATATCAGTCACTTAGATTTTTTTTTTGAGTTTTTTGATGGGATCGGTTTACAGTTGTGCTCCTATCAGGATGCTCCTTGAACTGCAGCAGCAACGTTCATACTAAAATCCTGGTTTTGTCGCATGGCAGGACCTTGGTTTCCATAGTGACCTCCATTGGAATCTGTTCTCCACTGCGAGAT
>JANTPZ010146435.1:1994-14170 GCA_025593235.1 Vachellia pachyceras
TGTTGGGATATGGGCCACCCTTGATGGATTAGGCCCAAGTCCATGGGCTAGGTCAAATACGTAAACCTAAACCCTAGTGGGAAGATATAAGAGGGGGCAAGTGGCTCCCAAAGGCGGCAGAAATAACGCTCAGAGAAAACAAGTTTTCTCCCTTCCCTTTTCTCTCAGAGAGAATCCTCTCATCTCTTCTCCTCTCGCCTTCGGTGCTTTTGCTGTGTCTCATATTCGGATCCATACTTGTGATCCGTATTCCGCGTGGGTATCTGCAGATTCATAATTCGGCATCTCCAGGTACGCCCGAAATCCTACAAGAACCTAACATTTATTTAATTACATGTTAAAGTAGCTACTTAAACATATTAATAATAAAGGGAGAATAAATCTATAGAACACTGTAGTATGTGAATGCAATAGTTGGTGACTTGATTCTAGGGTCACCAACTCTCACGCTCAAGAAGAAAGAATCATCAGTTCTCAAATCTTGCTCTTCAAACCAATAATTCCAGCCTCAGTCTTCTCCTTTATACAGTTATTATGAATCACCACATGGTGAGTCCTTTGAAATCTCGATGTCAACTAAAGGAAGCTTTTGTTAGTCCCTTTACAGCATTAATTCTTGCCACAACTTACTGTGTTTTGCTTCTTCAGGTAACTGATTGCATCTCCAAGTAGATCTTCTATCAACTATTGAACCGGCCCAACTCTACAAAGATCTGTGAATTTCAAGGATCTTTAAGCATCCTAGAATTTTATACTCATCCTTGATAGTTCTTGTGCCTTGTTCATGAATAATTCCAGGGGATATTCTGCAGCTGTTTATATTGGAAATAATGCACTTCACTGGGAATGTTTTGAGATTATTTGATATTTTGAACTACTGATTGAATTCTCTAGAAACTATATGTTATGGTAGTAGCCTATCCCAAACATCAATTTCAAAAGCACTTCAAATAGGGTGATTCTTGTATTATCCACAGCCTCATCAGTTGGAATATTACAAGGATACTCAAGGTAAACGAGTTGCTCCTTTTCTGCTGTGCTCCTGTGAGGTATGATTTTACATTTTTTGTGCATATCTTCACCTCCTCAAGCACAAGCAACTACAGAACAAGAGACTTGTTTGAAATGAAACGTGGGAATGAGCTTATGCCTGAGGTCTGCTTGGGAAATGGTAAAAAAGGTACGCTATGTTTTTCTCATCAAATAAGAAGTGTTAGTCATCCTAAACTAATTGGTATGAAAGATTTTCAATGGAGTATGGAAAATAAGGGATTTAGAAATAGGACGAATCATATTTTAGGATTTTCTGGTTATAAGATAATGAAGGATAATAGTTAAGCAGATATCAGATTACTAAAACAATGTAACTGAAAGTAGATATGAATAAATCATGAACTTCTTAATCTGTTCCTAGCCTGGTTGGGTACGATGGGAGTTATGTTCCTTTATGGCCTCTCAGGAAACTCTATTACAAGTCATTATATTATTCTTTGGACATCTGATAGCGGCATAATGGACACATATGACTTGTTTCCAGCCATTTTACAATACAAATATTGTGATAAACATGGTCACATGGTGTTGCTAAAACATCATCACCATGATCAAAATTTTCTAAACAAATACTGCAAAGGTCTTCCTTCATCTCTTCATTGGGAACTTTCATTCTCTTGAGCGATGCTACTGCTTCTTGTGATGCTGGAACCAGAGACAATTGTTGCATAGATTGATCTATGGCTTCATACATTCCTGCAAACTCTTGATCGTCTTCATGTAGTTGGGAAGATTCAAGGACGGGCTCATAGGTTCCTACCAGCTCTTGATGATCTTCATGTCGAGGGACAGATTCGAAGATGAAAAACATTGGTATGTAGTTGTCACCACATATGCTAACATAAAACCTCACTTCTAATGGTATCAAGCGAGGATTGTTGGTAGTTTCAACAATAGTATGACGAACTATTTCTTCATAATAAGATATGATTTCATCTGCCAAAATTGGTATGTCTCTTTCGGAGATACAGGCAGGTACTGTTGTACGAAGAAATTCTGGAACGTTTTGGAGTACTGCGTCACAAGGTATAATGAGAGGAGATTCATCAAACACATCAAATAACATTATTCTAAAATTCCCTGTACGTGCTGAAACCCCATCTACTACAACAGAGAACTCGATAGCAAAACTATCGTCTTGCATCAAGTCTTCTAAATTGGAATTGTGAAGAGCTGTCATGATATCAAGTTTGAATGAGAGAACTTCTATGAATGTTGATATTAATTTGTCCTGAAAAATATGAATTTATAATTAACAATGACCAATGAATCAATTAAAAAAAGAGAAAAAAGCCTGCAATATATAGTAATAATAATGATTAAATTTTCATAAAAATAGTTATCTTAATAGTGAACAGTTGTAACAAATCATGTGTATCATTCAAAATTATATGTTATTCAAATACGTGAAAATGAATCCTATTTTATTAAATATATAACCATAATATCTCATATTTATATTTTAATATATATCATATAATCTCAGATCATAGCATATACTATGGATTTTAAATAAAAAATACCCATAATTTTTTAAAAAATGTAGTTAATACTATAAACTTGGATGCAAAAATTACAACCAACCCTACACTATTATTTTTAAAGGATTATTTTATTAAAACAAACAAACCCTCCCCACCCCCTACATCCTCTACCTCCTCCCTCTTCCGCCGCCTTTGCCTCAACAACTCTCTCTGGTGTCGAATCTGCACCTCCACGTGCCACCCCCGGGGGTCATCTCTGACTTCCCCGGCGACCACCATTCCCTTCTCCTCGACTCCTTCCCCAATGTCCATCACTATCCTCAGCCCCATCATCTCAATCGTTCATTTACGCCCACCACGCTGTGGATATATATTACCATGACGCCGCTTAAATGCGGGCACAATCTGTCCAGCCGTTGGCTGGTGTCGGCGTAGAGTTACTGTTGACCGGAGACCTGGAGCAACGAGGAGGTCGGAGGGGAGATGTGAGTGGGGTCAGATGGGAGCTTCACGGAGGAGTATATCGACGGAGAAAGTTGAACGAAGAATGCAGGCAAGAACAATCCATCGTGTGAGGTCTACAAATCTGCAGAGAACCTTAACAGCGATTCTACCACCCGTGCCAGAGGGAGAGACAGAGAATTGACCGACGCAAGCAGAAGGGTGATGGAACAAGGAGGGTGTTTGTTTTTTTAATAATAATTTGAAAAAATAAAGATATGGGTACACAGGGGAAAAAAAAAGCAAGGGAAGTGACAATTTTTGCTCATTCATATCATAGCTATTTTTACCCACAACTAAAGTTTATGGAAAGTTAATTAGAATAGAAGACTTACTCAATGATCCCCGTTTCAACGCTCACGAAAAGCCAACGGATCTATTTGAGAACGTCGTAGAGAAGTACTTTTATGCAATCCGATGTAAATATACGAAGAAGATTATTTCGTTTTGCAGAAAAACACTGTTCAATTTACATTTAAACCCTTTTAAACGTTGAGCCAAACAGACTCAATATGAGCATGGGAATTAAGAATAGAGAATAGAGGAGGTTGCCAAAGGAGCTCGGATTCAATAACCATTTGAAACTGAATACAAATATAGGAAGTAATAATAAAGTAACAGTAATTCAAATTCAAATCTTAATCCTAATCCTAAATTATATAGGAAATAATAATGTAACAGTAATTCAAATTCAAATCTTAATCCGAATCTAAACTAAAGAGATAATTATAAGATATCATATTTTATTGGGATATCACATACTAAAGGATAAAATAAATAATCTTAAGTGATTTCATATCCAATGTGATTTCAGATTTTTTCTGTCCTAAAGTGCAATAAAGATATATTTGTACATATTAAGTGAAATTCTTCCTTAATCAAAATTAGAGACACTCCACGGGCAATATAAAAATAAAATTAAAATACAAATCCACATTGCAGCATCACGTGCCACATTTATTCTCCATTGGGAGGCCAAATAATTATTTAAAAATTAATTTTTTCCTTTTTTTACCCAATATTTTTGCATAGTCACATGATTCTCTTCCCACCAATAAATTTTCAATGATAACATTTTTCAAGTTTTTTAAAAAAATATAAATATAAATAATTTGTTATAATTTTAAATGTAGTATTATAAAAATTAATATAAAAAATAAAATATTTGTACTATTTTTTTAATTTTATTAGGTATTATTTAGTTTAAAAATAGAATTTGATTTTACTTTTTTTTCTTGGTAAAAATATTAAAATATAAAATGATAAAAAATATAAAATATATTATTTAAAAATAAAAAATGAATTAGTGAGCGGCCCGCAACCCAGAAGCCAACCCAAACCCACCAATTTTTTGCTGTCGGGAGAGTTGTGCCCATGGATCAACCCGTTCTACGTCCCAACTCCTCCATTTTATATTCCTCAATCATCCACATGGTCAGCCAAGTGCATCTTAACAAGAGATTCGATCTTTTTTTAAAAAAAAAACAAAGAAAATAAAAGTAGAAGAAATCTGTGTGTGTGTATTATTAGGAAAATATGTTATTATTAAATAAAAGCGTATCAGCAAATGAGGAATGACAAATCTGACCGTTGCTGAGCTTAGTGATTGATTAAATACGTCAGTACTAATACGGCCCTTCTTTGATTGCTTTGCTTCTTATGCTCATCACATGGTCTGGCTCATCATCGCCATATTAAGGAATATATATATATATATATATATATATAATATTTTGAACCATGTAAAATGAACTCTCAAGCAACTTTGAAGGTCATGATTTTTCTCTAAAGGGTTCAAGAAATCTCAAGATCTTCACGTTAATATTTGCTACATTTGGTGCCAGTGGCGGAGCCATGTTGTCTTCAGTATGGGCAAATGCCCCCACTGAAATTTATAGGTTATATGTAAATAATTATTAAATTTTTATTTTGTACTTACTGATATTTGAGATTTGAATCCAGTCAAATTATTCATACTAACAAACTTGTTGTACTTTACTTGAAAATAAAAAAGTTACCCACACTGCTCTAAGGTTTGCTGCTCAAGTTTTAGAGTTCTTTATGGCGTATTACATCTCTTTGATACGGACATGTAAATAAGTGGTAGGTTCTAATACATTTTATTAGAAAGTAGTACACAATAGATATTCAATCTTTCCAATAAATATAATTGTAGAGTTAGTGTAAGAGAGATATAAAATTGAGTTACAAAAATTAATTAATGGAGGCACACTAATTTATCGTGGAAAAATCTCTCCCTCAATGTGAGTGAGAGCAAACAACTATAGCAAAAAAAAAACAAATTTATTACATTCAAAAGAATACAATACTTAAGTGCTCTGATATAAAACTTAACTATAGGATGACAACAAATTCAGCTTATACCCAATAAATAACAAAGAACTATATTTATAAAATAGAAAGGCAAACTGTTGTAAATTAAAACTAAATAGGGAAAGAGAAGAAAAGAGAAACTTTGAGAGAATCATTTTGTTATCATCAAAATAAGGTATCAACACTTTTGAATGTGTGTTGTATGCCATGTACAAAGCCCTATTTATAGGCCTCTAAGAGTGACCTCTAAGAGCCATAAGCAATAAATGTTACAATCAAGATGGATGGATATACATTGTGACTCTTTGTTCATACATTGTGTACATACATTGTGATACTTTGTACATTGAGCACCTCTTTAGTTTCTCAACAACAATTTATATATAGTACTTATTGCTTAGGGAATCAAGAGTCCATGGACATCCACCCTTATAATGTATTTATAACACTCCCCCTTGGATGTCCATTATGAATGTGCCTTACTAAAAACTTTAACTAGGAAAACCCTGTGGGACAAAACCCAGTTAAAGAAAAGAGTACATCATTCATTGATACACTTCCAAGTGCTGCCTCATTAAAAACCTTTCTAGGAAAACCCCGTGGGACAAAACCTAGATAAGGAAAAAAGAGTATAGCGTGTATCAACTCCCCCTCATGATGACATCACTTGAGATCTTTGAGTCTGTGAAGACCGATGCCGTAAATAAACTTTTGAAATGTTGCACATCTCTTCACAAGATAATGAGTGAAAAAGAGTTTAGAGGAAATATGTTTCGTTTTATCCCTTTTGATGTTTCCTCTCTTCATTTGAGCTATATATGTTGTATTATCTTCATACGAAACTGTTGGGATATTTTGTTTCATGAAACCACATATTAAAGGTCTTAGCCAGACACAATCTCGATTTGCCTCATGTGCTCAATAATTTCTGCATGATTTGTTGATATGACAGCTAAAGATTGCTTTGTTGAACGCCATGATATAGCTATACCTCCATATGTAAATAAATATCCAGTTTGAGATATAGCTTTGTGTGGATCTGATAAGAATCCTGCATCTGCATAACTAATGAAATGTGATCCAGATTCATTGGAATAAAATAATCCCATATTTACTGTCCCTCGAAGATATCAGAATATATGCTTAACTCCATTCCAATGCCTTCTAGTTGGGGAAGAACTAAATCCTGCTAATAAATTAACAACAAATGCAATATCAAGTCGAGTTGAATTAGCAAGATACATTAGTGCACCAATGGCACTAAGATATGGTACTTCAGGACCAAGTAGTTCTTCTTTCTTTCCTTGTGGGCGGAAAGGAACTTTTTCTATATCAAGTGATCTTACAACCATTGGTGTAGTCAATGGATGAGCTTTATCCATATAAAATTGCTTTATCAATATAATTTGATTGATGAAGAAATATTCCATTGGTTAAATGCTCGATTGTAAACCAAGACAAAATTTTGTCTTTCCGAGATCTTTCAACTCGAATTCTTTCTTCAAAAATCAATTGCTTTTTGAAGCTCTTTAGGAGTGCCAATAATATTCAAATCATCAACATAAACAGAAATTATGGCAAACTCCGATCCATCACTTTTAATAAAGATACAAGGGCATAAGGAATCATTTAGATATCCTTCTTTTATCAAATAGTCACTGAAACGATTATACCACATTCGTCCGGACTGTTTCAACCCATATAGGGGCTTTTGCATGCTCATTGCATAATTTTCACGTGAAACTTCACAGCCTTTTGGCAATTTGAAGTCTTCAGAAATTTTCATATAAATTTCACTATCCAATGATCCATATAGATATGTTGTAACAACATCCATTAAATGCATGTCAAGTTTTTGATGCACTACCAGACTGATTAAATATCTGAAAGTAACTGCATCCATTATGGGAGAATATGTCTCCTTATAATCTATTCCTGGTTTTTGTGAAAAAACTTGTGCTACGAGTCGCGGTTTATACCTCACGACTTTGTTTTTCTCATTTCTTTTTCGCACAAAAACCCTTCTATATCCTACAGCCTTCACTTCTGTAGGTTTTAGACAACATGTCCAAAAACTTGATGTTTAGATAGTGAATTCAATTCCGATAGAATTACTTCTTTTCATTTTGGCCAATCTTATCTATGTCGATATTCTTTGACAGATTTAATTTCAAGATCCTCATATATTATTTCAATAGCAATATTGCATGAAAATATATCGTCAACGATACTATCTTTTTGGTTCCATATATTACCCGTAGTGACATAATTTATTGAGATCTCATCATTATTATCAGGTACCTGGACCTCTTCAAGGGTTATTTGATTAGATATGTCACAGGTCTTTATAATGGATTTATCAATGGTAGCCTCCTTATGCTGACCATCATTATTATTTGCTCCTTTCCTTTTTCAAGGATTTTTATCTTTGGAACCAGGTGGTCTACCATGCTTAAATGTGGTATAATTTCATTTGAACTAACCACTTATCCTTTTGGGACATCAATTCTAATAGGAGCACTCTCAACTGGAGTATGAGACTTAGTTATCCTTTTTGTATCAATAAATGCATCTGACAGTTTCATTGCAATATCTTGCAAATGAATTATTTTTAGAACTTCTTGCTCATATTGTTTTGAGGATCTAGGTGAGCAAGTGATAAGGTATTCCATGTAATTTATTTTTCCTTATCTTTAACTTTATCCAAATGCTTATTTTCTCCCCCTGATGGTGTGAATAGTGTCTCATTAACATGACAATCGGCATACTGTGCCATAAATGATTCTCTAGTTAATGATTCAATATATTTAATTATTGAATGATATTCAAAGCCTACACAGATTCCCAATCTCCTTTGAGGACCCATTTTTGTGCATTGTCGTGAGCAATAAAAACATACACAGCACAACAAAAAGATTTTGACCTGGGAAATATTTGGTTCTTGACCAGAAACCAATTGTAAAGGAGATATCTTATGATAACTTGTAGGCATTATGCGAATAAATGTTGCTGCATGCAAAATGACTAGTTTCTAAGCAGAATATGGGAGATTATATCTCATGTAAAGAGGTTGCAATCATTTAACCAATCATTCTGCTAATCCATTTTGCATATGAACATAAAGTTCAAGATACTCAAATCAATTTCAAGGGATGTGCAGTCCGTGTTAAGGCTAGTGAAGTAAATTCATTAGCACTGTAGCATTTTCAATCGGATAATCAGGATAATATACTCTTAACTATACGTTGAGTAAAGAATCTTGCAAACTTCAGGTTGCAAGAAGATAATAAGCAAACGTGAGACCATTTAGTTGATGCATCAATTAAAACTATGTGGTAACTAAACGGTTCACTACATGGGTTCACCATCCCACAAATATATTCCTGTATCCATTTTGAGAATGTGAAATGCTCTCATTATATTCAACTTTATGAGGATGTAATAATACATATTCCCTTGTAACATGCAGCATATAAGAAATAGTGGTATCAATATACACTTCAGGGTATATCCACATTTATTCTCAATCATTTCTCGCATCACAATTGAACCGGGATATTCTAACCGGTCATAACAAACATTAAATTCATTGATAAACTTCTGGTTTATCATATAATCTGTTTGCATGTATTACTTCTAGTTTACTATCTCATGACATGCATTAAATTCATCAGTAAACTGTTGGTTTACTATTGCATATCAAGCATTAAATTCATTATAGATGATTCAGGATGGCCCAACCGATTATGCCAAACTGTAAATACATCTTCATCAACAATTTTCTGGCTTATTATAACATTTGTCTCAAATGTACTAATATTTATATAGTACAAGCTAGAAGATAGTGTTGATGATTTTTCTATGATGCATTTCTTTCCTGATGTAATATTTGTAATATACAAATATTCATCATTCTCATAATTAATTGTCTCAATATGATACCCATTGCATCGGATATCTTTGAAGTTTAATAGATTTATTTGAGACTTAGCAAAAACAATACATCATTTACAACAAGCTTTGTTCCTTTTGGTAATACAATTGTAGCTCTTCTGGAGCCTTCAATAATTTTTGTATTACCTGCTATAGTATTTATATTTGCGTCTCTCATCATTATATGAGAAAAATACTTTCTGCTTTTCAATATCGTGCTTGTCACAGCACTGTCTACCAAACATATGTTCAACCATATGATGATAATTATCTATATTCATCATTAAAGAAACAAAAGTACATTAAAAATTTAAAAGAAATAAAATATAAATGTTATTTAAAAACATAAATGTAATTATTATAATATTAATTATTATCCAAATGCATCATTTTATCAAGACCCTTAATGTCTTTCAGTCTATCAAGGCATACAATATTAACATCTTTCAATGCACATTTTACCTCAATATTACTATCATGATACATCATATTTGCTTCGGCATTATTGCCACTCCTTTTGAGTTAGGCTTGAGCAGATGTGCGATATGCTCATGTCTAATGCCCTTTCATACCACACTTATGACATTTATTTTCAAGGGCTTCTGTGGTATTGAAATCGTTATTGTACCCTTTCTCATTATTTCTTTTCTTTTGGTTGTCATGATTAATGTTACAACCACTTCGATAATGAAAATTTTTGTGCCCTTTACCGCGACCATGGCCATGGCCACAGCTACGCCCTCTACCATAATTATCATGCATTTTCTGCATTTATTTCAAGAATCCAAATCGATCATGTGGGGCGTATCTCATGATTTTTCATGAACAAGTCATTGATTGTTCAACAAGTAGGCATGAAATCAACTCAAAAGATTTCTCATAGCCTTTTTCAATGCCTTAAGCAGTATAACCATTTTCTGATGATCAAGCCTTTCTTTCAAGACATTTCATAGTTCTAGCGGATCTTTTACCCTTAAGTATTCCGCTTTTAACCCTTCGTAAATATGATAACGAAGGAAGATAATGGCTTTTGCCTCGTCATGATTATACACAAAATTTTCTGGCAAAATAACATTTTCAAGACCCTTGGCACTCAAATGGATTTCAACATCCAATATTCATAATAGATAATTTTTGCCAGATATATCAAGGGCTTCAAATTCTAGTTTGATAAGATTGGACATTATCCAAGCTAAAATGATAATAAATCTTAAAAATCATTCTAGAAAATGAATAATATAGTTTAATTAATATATATATATATATATGGATTCAAGGTAAAATGGCAATATCCATAATGTATAAAAACTTGTTAAAGCGATTAAAATGAAAAGTATTAATAATCCCAAATCTTATCCACAAAACCCAATATTTAAAACATTCGGTAAAAGAGTTATCATAATTTCATATTGTGGCTCAGATTATCTCAGATTGGTTGGAAAAGATATGATAAAGAAAGTAGAAGAAGATGCTAAGGTAACTATGAGGGAATCATACCTTCGATAGAACTATCGTGCTAATAACGTGTTGTAAATTAAAGCTAAATAGAGAAAGAGAAGAAAAGAGAAACTTTGAGAGAATGAGAGAGTTTGAGAGGTATTCTATTTACTTTTGAATGTGTGTTGTATGCCATGTACAAAGTTATATTTATAGGCCTCTAAGAGTGACCTCTAAGAGCCATAAGCAATAAATGTTACAATCAAGATGGATGGATATACATTGTGACTCTTTGTACATACATTGTGTACATATATTGTGATACTTTGTACATTGAGCACCTCTTTAGTTCACTACTAGAAAAATCAGATTTAGCGACGGAAAAAATAAATTTAGCGACGGAAAAAGTAGATTTAGCGATGAAAAAAGTCCGTCGTTAAATCCGTCGCTAATAAGAGGGTCGCTAAATTTAGCGACGGAATTAGCGACGGAATATGTTTCCGTCGCTAAATTAGCGAGGGAATTAGCGACGGAACTAATTCCCTCGCTAATTTAGCGATGGAAACATATTCCGTCGCTAATTCCCTCGCTAATTAGCGACAGAAGTTTTCCCTCTCTAAATCAGTCGCTAAATTTGACAAGTCCCTCGCTAAATAGGTTATATTCTGTCGCTAAATTTGACAATTCCGTCGCTAAATGAGATATATTCCGTCGCTAAATTTGACAATTCCCTCGCTAATTAGAATATTATGCTTTACTTTTCAATTTTTCCATCGCTATTAGAATATTATACTTTACTTTTTCGTCGCTAAAAACATTATATTCCGTCGCTAAATGGGCAATTATATATATTTGATAATTATATTTATATTTATATTTGATAATTGTATGGCTAAATTCATCATTGATTTTAAATATGAATCAACTGCACATTAACAAAATATATAGGAAACAGGTTTAATATATAGGAGACATGTTTAACAAAATATAAATTTGACTGCTTCTATAAGCCAAATTGCGAAGACAGGTTTAATATTTTATTCAGCAAAGCAAAATATATAGGAGACAAGAGACACAAGACATTTAGATCATAGGACATTAACATTAGTGCCTGTTATAAGATACACTCAACTGGGGCAATGAAAAACCTAAATATAAATCATAAAGCATCCTAGAAACTATAAGCAACAGAGAAGTATTCGTGTCCCCAATTTTCAGAATGGGAAATCAAGCAGAATCATATATAGAGAGAGGGGGGAGGGAGGGTTCTAAAACATGTCTTACATTTAATAATTATAAAATATTAGATAAAATAAGTAATGAATTGTATAAGCTGTAAGATATATGTTCCAAGTCATAAAAGCATTTTGTCGTGTCTCACACCCAAAAGCATTTCTGTTGCATATCTTTTCAGTTCTTCATCAAATCTCCTCT
>JANTPZ010146437.1:0-10615 GCA_025593235.1 Vachellia pachyceras
CCCTTTTTAGTATAAAGGGCGCCTAAAGGTTTCTGCCTATTTTCAAAATTGCCACCGCCTTCACTTTTTACTCCCTTTTTTAGAAAAAGGACGCGAATTTCAGTAGTAAAATACCTTCTCTGTAGTAGTGAATGTTAATTGTGCTTCTACTAGTTTAAGACGTCTAATTCTTCACCATTGACAAGCTTTAATATTGGTAAATATTAGTGAACTAAAATGTCAAATCAAATTGTATAAAACGTCTTGACATTTTTGCATCACAATTGATCATGCAACTTATGAAGGATTATAACATTTAGCAAATATTAGTTAAAAAATGACATGTGATCTGCCAGTGACCTTACAAGACCTACCCTTGATGGGCTGAGTTTAGACATGACAGCCTGATTGGCTCGGCTCATTTTTCTGTCTCTATGTAGCATTCAACATTTTAGTCAATGGTATCCTTCTTATGGCATATATAGGGTGTGTTTGAGAATTCGTTGGGAGAAAGGAGTTTACGGATTTCGAGAAGAATTTACGAAATTTAAGAAGAATTTATAGATTTCAAAATGGTTTTTATAGATTTCGAGATGGTTTTATTTTGGTTTGCGTGCACTGTTGGAAAGAAATTCTTCCCAAGCATGCACATTGTTCCATAAATTATGGCAAATAAAATACACTAAAAAATAAGGGGAAATTGGGTGAACATGACCAATTTTATTTTATATATCACAACTGATAGAATAGAACATGTCCCCAACTGACAAACCATACAAACTAAATAACATGGCCAATGTAAGATAAAACTAGTCAAATATTAAAAAAGAAAATTTAACGACTAATTATTGCATATTGATCTTATTCTCTTTTATAGTTATAATACCAAAACATACTTAAAATCATGGTACAACTAGCCATAAAGTAAGGTTGATAGTTTGATTAAAGGCTTAGTGTAGACTAGTGACTTCTTTATTTAAGGCTTGTAAATAGGTGGTATAAAACAAGTGGCGTTTTTAGTGTAAATCCCAATTCGACCCCCGTTCTTTGGGATTCCCCGGTTCCCGTTCTTCATGATGATGCGGCCCCTATTCTTCGGGATCCCCCGGTCCCTGTTCTTCATTATGATGCGGCCCCCGTTCTTCGGGATCCCCCGGTCCCTGTTCTTCATTATGATGCGGCCCCCGTTCTTCGGGATCCCCAGCCCCTGTTCTTCATGATGATCCGGGCCCTGTTCTTTGGGATCCCCCGGCCCTTCTACTTCATGATGATCCGGGCCCTGTTCTTTGAGATCACCCGGGCCCTCTTCTTCATGATGATCCGGCTCCTGTTCTTCGGGATCCCCCGGCCCCTCTTCTTCATGATGATCCGGGCCCTGTTCTTTATGATGATCTGGGCCCTGTTCTATGGGATGTACGGGAGAAATTACTATTGGAAAATGTTGATTGAAAAACTTGGATTTTTCATTAGATGGATCTTTTGGTGGCGTATTCTCAACCAATGATTTTTTTATCAGAGCCTTATAAGAGAGAGGCTGGTAATCATCTGCAAAGCTAGAAGTGATGAGAAAAAACACTCCAAATATGAAGAGTAGCAAGTGTTTTGAGAACATTGTTGATGATGCATGTAAATCTCATATATGCTCACACATAATTTATAGCACAACCAGGGATGGCCCTCGGTGTGGAGATAATGCCCTTCCAATATATTTTATGTAATAAATAAAGTGTTCCTTCTGTGTTTCCATGCATCAAGTTGTTTACAATGCCCTTTTTATTTTAATATTTATTCATACACTTTGAAAAACTTAATCATTGATGCAGATATTTAATATATATATATATCTATATATATTCACACGCATCAAATTACTTATCTTGTTAGCATCAAGTAATTACCACTAGACAAAATGTTATAGTTATTAGTGAAGGTACAACTCTATTTCCTTAACTTTCAATAGACTAGACGCTCAAATGTCATGGTTTAACTATAATTTGGCATCTCAACTGGGCTTAAGCCATGGGACAATTGTTGTCACACCTAGGCCGACATATTTATGTTATTTTTTAGAGAAGAAATGCATTTCTTACTCTTTATGCATCAATTTAAACATGTTTGTTCATATTTTGGCTAATTGGTTGATGAAAGAAAAATCCAAGACAAAATTCTAAACATAATATAGCATTTCAAATAATTCATTGATATCCTTTCTTTTGACATAAATTTACAGAAGCATAACTTGATTTTCTGAATTTTTTTCTGCTAATGGGTGAATTATACACACATACCTACTGCTTCTTTTTTTAGCAATAAAGATTAACACTGATGTTGACATGAAGTCATATATATTCAAAGATGTGATCCAATCCAGCTGTAATCATAAGAAATTGTATTAATTTAAAGGAGAATATTTATGATTCTTTGTAGATTTCAGAAAGGCATATGTGTTTATTATAAAATCGGCAAATGATTATTTAATCGAAACCCCAAATCTCATGAAACCTTGCGGTAGCAAAATAGTATTTTTTTTAAGCCACTTTAAAAGGACATATTAATGTATAATTGAATTATAACAAGTTGATCAAAAACATAAGTATATTTAACGTCACAAGAGGTTAAACGATAATGCATGCTGTGCTTACTGTTATCAAGTACTAAATGTTATTTTCATTGTGCATCCATCACCCCCGATCTTATCTTCTAATATCATCTAGCACACATTATGGTTCGGTATCCTAGATACATAATAAATTAATACATTTTAAATAATATGTGCTAAAAATAAAATAAGTAATCATCTATAATGATGATGATATTTTAAAACAAAGAAAAGTACTATAGTAAAAGAAGAGGCAATATCCATAAATAGTCCATGGTATTCTTTAAAAACACGTATACTTATTCCATAATTTCCAATAATGCATCCAAGTAGTAAATATCATTATTGAATGATAAATATCTTTACAATGTTGTCATTGGCATGTACATACCACCTCAAAATTTTTTTATCATTTTTCTTAAATAGGTGTCACTCCAACCTTCCACGTTATTTTATAGGGCAATCTTAAAATAAAAAAAAATTGAAACAACATTGATTTTAAGTAAAAAAATTTAGGAGCGAATTTGCACTTTAACCCTTTTTTTCCTATTTATAGGAGAAAAAAGCCAAAGTTACTCACAGTAATTCATTGGAAATCCAAAAACAATCTTAAAGGCAGGGTAGAGTGATAAAATAAAAACCCTGAAATATTAAATATGGAGCAATTCCCACCCCAAGTAAACAAAACCTTAACCTATTGATGATATTATGTGCGTCACTGGTTTTTACTTCCTGCAACTTAGAAATTTGTTAGGTTTAAAGAGTATGGCTTAGGTAGGTGAGGGAGGATGAGAGGGAGAGGATGAGGAATATGTAGGAGTAGACGCACAATAGAGAGGTGTTAAATCAGGGTGTGAGTTGCTCAATTTTATGTTTGAACACATTACATCCAAATTTCACCCTTAAACAGTTTAAGGTGCTGGATGAATCTCCAAAGATAGATCAAGATGCTAAGTATGAGTTAATTGTTTATTTTATATATCACAACTGATAAAATGTAACAAGTATGTAGCTAGACAATAAATTATTGCATATTGATCTTATGCTCTTTTGAATTCATATATGGATCTTCTTGCATATTGATCTTATACTCCCTTGTGTGTTTCCATGCACCAAGTTTCTTTATAATGAGTATTTTATTTTAATATTTATTCGTACACTTTGAAAAACTTAATTATTTACTTTGATATTTAATACACACACATATACACACATATAATTATTATGTGAGTTATATTAGTAAAGAAGTGCATTTCTTACTCTTCATGCATTAATATAAGTAAGTGTTCATATGTTAGCTAATTAGTTGATGATTATAGAAGAAAAATCCAGGACAAAATTATAAAAATAATATAACTTTTTAACTAATTAATTAATAATGATCCTTTCTTTTGACATATTTACATATGCATCATTTGATTTTAGCTCATATGTCAAGGAAAAAATTGGATTCCAAGCAAAAGTAGATATCGTATTTTCTGAATTGTTTTCTGCTAACGGGTGAAATGTTTTCTTTTTTTCTTTTTGTAATTAAAAACAAACACTGTTGTTTATATGATGACATAAAGATATACACACACATACACATTCAAAGAAGTGACTGAAATCCAGCTGTGATCATAACAAATTGTTTTAACTTAAAAACTAATAAAAAGAGATTTCAGAAGGGCATTGTGTATATTATAAAATGGGAAAGTGAATATTTAATCAAAAAACAAATTCTCATGAAACCATGCGGCAGCAAAATAGTATCTGTTAAACCACTTTATAATGACGTATCAAGGTATTGAAATATAACAAGTGGATCAAAAATACATACATATTTTACGCCACAAAGAGTTCAACAATAAAGTAGTACCTAGCCCCAAAATGCTATGTGTTCGTGGCATACAGCATCATAATGTTATTTTTTGGTGCATCCATTACACAATGGTGTGATTTTCTATATTCATCCAACACCCTAATCTTCATTATTATGATTTAATGCGCAAAATGTACTGCAAATAAGACTAGTATTGGAGCATCAGAAAAATAACATCAAGATGACACTTTTGATAATCGTTTACCTTTAATGTTCATTTTTGTAACACCTCTTATTTTCCCCCTATATCCTATTATTGGATCACTTATGAACCATTCTTGGACCTTGTATAACTCAAATTGGCCTTTTTAGTGAATTTAAAAATTTTTCTTTTTCTTTAAAAACGCTGTTATTGTTCACTGGCCCATTTTTTAGATTTTTGGCCCAACTTTGAAAAATTATAATTAATTATAGAAAAATCAAAATTGAGTGGTTCCGATTTCTAAATTTAGCTTATTGAGTGATATTTAGGGAAAAAATAATCATTGGCTCCAATTCTTGCCCATTTGAATCAGTTTATTCTAAAACCGTAACAATGTCCAAATGGTCACTGACAGTTTTTCCAATTTTTACCTTAAATTTTGGATCATATCTCTCAAAATACACATCAAAATTTTGCAAACTTTATATCATTTTAAAGCTTGGGATGTGTATTTTTAAGTTTCAGCTCATTTGGAGCTCTCGTTTGCTATTTTTAATTCTCACGTGAGACATATTCATTTTTCAAGGCCTTTGAAACCCTTTAACCTTGAAACCAATTTTTCTTAAAATTCACCAAAACCTCTTTTTGGTTCATTAATCCACCTTGAACATGCATGGTTATTCCTTACCATTCCTTGTTACTTTTAGTCCATTTTCATGCATGCCTCATTAACCATTCACATGATTCTTCTTGTAGAGGTTTAAGTTACAAACATAGCAACTTCAAAGAGAGAGTATCATCTCATATATTTACACAAAATCAAGCAAGCAAAGGCATCATCTTCAAGCATCATCAACCAATTCCTTACCCTTTCTTGAGCTTCCACCTACATGGTTAGTTGGTGGGGAATAAGATTTGGGAATCCCAATAGCAAAACCACATAATCAAAACATTGTGAATGTGCATACATAACTTTAAAGCATGCGTATGATTACATAAACATGTGACACATCAAACTTCACTTTAGCATGCATATGGCCATAGGACAAAAGTCACATTTCATACACAAGTCATGCACTTTAATTATCACAAAAGTTCATGTAACATTCACAACTTATTTTCATAAACATAAAAGGAGATTAGTAGTTTTGCTACAGCAAGATCTTAGCTTTTCCTTTTTCACTTTATGGCTCTCTTGAATAACCTTTCCAATATGCTCTTGAAGGTCTCAAATCCCTAACAATCATGGTATAATACTAATGTAAATACACAACCAACAAGTTGCCATAAAACTCGTAAAAACGTATAGAACTCCTTGTAGGTTTTTCAAGAGTCCTACAAATTCAAGTCTTGGTTTTTATGGTTCCTTAAACTTCTAAAATCCCTTCCTTCTTTTTACCCTACACAAAACTTCATTTTGAAGCCATTGGAACATTAAAATCATCAAAATCCCATTCCCTCTAATTTTTACAGATTTTTTGAAAAACAGAACAAAAGGGAGGGTTTGGATTTTTCAACTCTTCTCGTGTATTCTTGCTTTTTTTCCTTCTTCCAAATCATGATTCAAGCTTCATAAAAATCACACACCCGTTTTCCCCTCAAGACCTTAAATGGACAGCACCTCCCCATATACTTAGGGATTCCAAAATCCCAATAACAATAACCAAAACAACAACAACTTTCATTAAACTACTCTTGACAACTTAAAGAGAAGCTTGCAACCTTTAATACCTCTTAAAATCTTTCATTTTCCATTTTCACCTTTTGAAACCCTAGCCTGTCATCTTCAGAAAGAGAGAATCATTCAAGGAATCAAACCATTAGAAAGGTGAAAGAGGTTGCAAGACTCAAGAAGAGATGTTGTTTAGGGTAGTTGTGAGCTTACCTAGCTTGAGAGCTCTCTTCTTCCTCCTTGGAGCTTGAGAATGGAGCTCTTGGAAGAGAGAAACTTCAGATCATGAAGAGAGAGGGAGAGGGGACGTCCAAAATGAGAGGGAGAGAGAGGAAATTGGGTGTTTTAAATTTCATGCAAAATGAATGTGTGGTTGAAAATGAAACTTAGGGACCAAGTTGGGTGATACTTGGAGGAGAGTGTGCCACTTGTCCCCACTTGATTGCTTGCTGAAAAAGCACTTTTCAGACTTCCCTTGCTGGTTTGGTTGGGCTGACTGGGCCTCTGCTCGCCCAGTTATTTGATCCGGTGGCACGCATTTCTGTAAAGTAACCTTTACTCGGGTAACTATCTTTTTACTTTTCTGGAGACTTTATCTCTCATGTGGTGCCATTCCCTAGGCCTCGTTGCCTAGGTGGCATCATGCCCTAGCCCAAAGCATCTCCGGGTTTCCCTCGTAACTCATCAAGATTCTTGATTTGCGTGCAACATCGAAAAACGGGCTTCCGACGGTCAATTTGACTTAAGGACATTGAAAAATTCTATATTTTCCCCTGATTCTCAAGCTCTTTTCCGTTCCTCAAAATTCTTCCCGGATTTTCCGTAATTAATTTTCTAAGAAAATACTTTTTCAGGCTTTTCGGGCACTATTGTTCTCCGTACAACGAAACTGCCAGCACCGGATACTGAGTAATAAATTTATTAAATACTTTACGACCCGACTAAACTTTTCTCAGTTCGGGTCTCTGGCATTTGAGAACTCTTGCTACCTTAAATAATTAGTTCTCAGTTGTCCTTAGCTCCGAAATCCCTTAACTATGAAAATGCCATTGCCTTATCATTTTCCCACTTATTTGCAAAAATGCCACTAGTTTCTTATTTCTTTCTTAATTCCAACCTTACCCTTGGTTGACTGTGACATTTTTTGTCAACTTTGACTTTTTGGTTGAATTTTGACCAAATTATCAAAATGTCCTTATTATTTGATGATATTTTGTGCCCTATGCCTTATTATTCAAAATGACCATTTTACCCTTATTATTAGGCCAAACGACCATTTTGCCCTTTGGTCATTTTTATTTAGAATTTTTAAGACTAGGGATTTAGTTGATCATCCTTTTTTGTCTATAGGCATTTTTTCTATATTTTTATTTACAGGGCTCAAATCATTTCGAAATTCATTAGTTTAGCCTTTATTTTTGTATACGAAATTTGGGATATTAATTAGATATATTTAAATTAGATTCAATTATAGTTTATATATATTAATTAGATATTTATGTTATATAAAAATATATTAATATATTCGTATAACATGAATTAATTTTAGGATGGGATAAACTCATTGTATATGTTTATTCTATTTTATTATTGTTAATTATCAGTTTATATATTTCAAAAATAAAATAGATTTGATAAAATATTTTAACAAAATCTAATATTTATATTATTATTTATATAGTTTATTTATAAGTTTTATTTTATTTTTCAATAATTTAGTATCTATAGCCATTTTTTATTTTTTTTCTATTCAGTATTTATTTTAATTTTTAATTATTTAATAATATATTATTTTACATTATTTTAATATCACATTATTTTAATAATGTAATAAAATTATTTAATTTTTATATATTCATTCGACACGTCATAATTGACTAATAAGTACTCAATAAGGGTAATATGATCATTTGCATATTTTTTCTATTTAACTTGCTATCATTTTAAACTCATCTTACAAAATATTTTCATCAAGCTATTTTCCATTATAATATATATCAAACATATCAACATAAAAAAGTCTATGTTATTTCGTTGTTTTAAACCAAAATAGATTATTTATACTAAAAAGGGCCTAACTTGCTCTTATTTTCAAAGCCTGGCCCAAGAAGCGGCGGACCGATCCATGGGCTTTTAAGCCATTTACCAAAAATACATTGTTTTCATACGTTTTTGTTTTTAAAAATTTTCTCACATTTTTTTCAAGCATGCAAAAATAAAACAATAAAATTCAAAGTTTAAAACATTTAAATTATCATATATATAAGTCACAATTACTAAGAAGTATCGACATACATATCTAATAATATAACTGCTATTCTTGAAAGGCAATAAATTAATCAATGTTAATTGTTCTTCTTTTATTTTAAGACTTCTAATTCTTAACCATTAACAAGCTTTAATATTGGTAAATATTAGTGAACTAAAATGTGAAATCAATGTTTAAATAACCAAAGCCAATTCAAATCAAACTGTGACATGACAGAAATGAATCAATTGCATAAACGTCTTGACATTTTTGCATCACATTTGATTATGTAACTTACGAAGGATTAAAACAATGTGAAGCAAATATTAGCTAAACAAATATAATGAATTGTGCGAGGTAAAACGTCCTGCCAGTAGCCCTGCAAGGCCTACCCTTGATGGGCTTGAGTTCAAACATGACGGCCTCATTGCCTCGGCTCATTTTTCTATCTCTACGTAGCATTCAGCATTCTAGTCAATGGTATCCTTCTCATAGCATATATTCTTGTTCCGTAAATTATGGCTGATAAAATATACTAATAAATATGGGGCACGTAATATCCGCATTTCTGTAGTTTGAGCTAAAGACTAGATCAGTAAATTATGTGATAATCTAAAGCCCATAAATAAGGAAAAATATAGAGGAAAATGCCTAAAGGAAAGAAATAGCATAATTGACTAAGTCTTTAGTCTTGGGAAGTCTAAGTGAAAATAACTAAGGGTAAAATGGTCATTTGGCCTACACGATAAGGGCAAAATGCTCATTTCAACTAAAAGATCTAAGGCTCAAAGTGTCATCAAATAATAAGGACATTTTGGTAATTTGGTCAAAAGTCAAAGTTGACCAAAAAATGTCAAAAGTCAACCAAGGATAGAGTTGAAATTAAGAAAGAGTAGGAAAAGTTATGGCATTTTGGAAATAATGGCCAAAGTAGAAAAGGTAGTGGCACTTTCATAAATAAGTGGTAAATAAGGGATTTCGGAGTTAAAAATGACTGAAAAATAATTATTTGAGGTAGCAGAAGTCCTCAAATACCGGAGACCTGAACTAAGAAAAGTTTAGTTGGGTTTTAAAATAATTAATAAAATTATTACCCGGTATCCGATGTGGACAGTTTCGCTGAACGGAGAGCAACAGTGCCCGAAAAGCCCGAAAAAGTATTTTCTTAGAAAATTAATTACGGAAAATCCAGGAAGAATTTTGAGGAACGGATAAGAGCTTGAGAATCAGTGAAAAATATAGAATTTTTCCATGTCCTTAAGTCAAATTGGCCGTCGGAAGCCGTTTTACGGTGTTGCGCGCAAATCGAGGAATCCTGACGAGTTACGAGGGAAACCCGGAGATGCTATGGACTAGGACATGATGCCACCTAGGCAAGGAGGCCTAGGGAATAGCGCCATACGAAAGATAAAGTCTCCGGAAAAGTAAAAAGGTAATTACCCGCGTAAAGGGTACTTTACGGAAATGCGTGCCACCGGATCATTTAACTGTACTGGGCAAAGGCCCAACCAGCAGAAACTGACGCCTAGGGGTCTGGAAAAGTGCTTTTTTCAGCTAGGAAGAGGAGGGGTGATATGGCTCAATGTGGATCAAGTGTTTCCAACTTGGTCTCCAAGTTTGAAAAAGCCACCACACAATGTGTAAGGGACCACATTAAGCTAGGAAAAACTCTCTCTTCCTCTCCCATTTCTCACGCCCACTCCCTCTCTCTCTTACCTTCATATTTTCTCCTCCTTCTCTCTAAAAAGTCACTCCCTCCTAAAGCAAGAAGAAGAGCTCCAAGCTTCCATAGCTCTAGGTAAAGGTTTCTGACAACCTAATCTCCCTCTTTTCTTGAGTTTGCTACTACTACTACTACTACCTTCTCTTGAGTTGTTCCTTGAGTGAGCCTTTCCTTTTGAGGATGATGGCTAGGACCTCAAAAAGATGAAAATGGAAAGGAGAAGGTTTTAAAAGTAGTAAATGGTTGCAAACTCTTCATTGAGGGGTAAAGGATAACTTGTTGGTTGTTGTTGTTGCTTTAAGTTGTTGTAAAGGTTTTTGGAAAGCTCATTATTATGGGGAGGTGCTGCCCAAATTTCTTTTGGTTTAAGGGAAGGTGGTTTTGAGTAGAT
>JANTPZ010146441.1:0-13628 GCA_025593235.1 Vachellia pachyceras
CATCTAAAAGGAGTATGTTCCTTCTCAAGAAGGGATCATCCATTGCCTAATCATAAGAAGCAATGAAGGCAGTGAAAATGCAGTGGTTGAGAAAAGCCAAAGGAAGCTGGACAAGTGAAGAACGGATTTTTGCAATCAAGCCAGCACTGGGATAAGAAGAAAAATGGTGACATCTAATCTTTATCCCATGCTATGCTTATTATTTGATCACTGTTAATTTTCATTAGCAATTAAATCTTGGTTTTTCAATATCTTTTAGATTGCTACATGAAATAAAAATGTGCATAACCATGTCCGCTCAAGATTTTGAAATGCATAAAAGATTTCAATTCTCATTGATTTATAAAAGTGCATAAGCATGTTTTGATAAGCATTCATATCTTGATTGCATTCAAATGGTTTCAAATATTTATATTGGAAGTTAATATTTTTGTAAAACCAGAAATGCTTCAAATGAGTCTTTAACAGCGATAATCTTTTTCAACTACATCTCCTTGAAAAGAATTCAATGTGTGAAAAGCTTCATGTCTAAATATCTTTATATGATGGCAATACCATTGATTAAAATAAACATAATGCAATAAAGTAGGGTATGCTAATGCATTGATCATTTTGTAGAATATCATGTAAGTGCTTTCACGTTAGTTATTTGGACCCATGAATCTGTGCTTTATCATTCATAAATTCTTGTACTCATTTTGCTACCTGAATTCTTTCAAAATCAAATTCAATGAGTCAAGATAATTTATGGGTTAAAGGCAAAGTCATTATGACTTGTTCTCCTTTGGAAAAACCTTCAACATGTCATCGTAATTGTACTCCAAACTGAAGCATTCTGATATTTGAAACTTGTTAACTTCCATTTTTACACGAGCATTATGTATTTTTTCATGCTTCAAAAATGAGATTTCATACTTTCAAAATCTCAATTTCGTAATGCATTATGTTTTGAAAGAATCCCCAATTTGAAACAAATTTCATATTGCATTATCAATTGAGGTTAAATTTCCTTCATTCATGTTTTATCATTTTTAAAGTTGGCTTGAATGGAACTGTTTTTCAAAAGAACCTTATGCTTTCAAAAGAATTTGTGATTTATATTTTAGAAAGCATAAGTTAACTTTTCAAGTTGAATTATACTTAGTCCTTGCTAATTTAAATGATCTCTTTGCTTAAAAACTGTATGAATTAATCACATTAAAGCTTTAGAGTCATTATTGCTAATATGGCATGAACTCATGAGAAGTTGAGCACTAGAGGCAGAAAAGGCTTGATATGATTGTGCAGGATGAGAAAAGGCTTCTCAAGACTATAACCACATGGAAATAAACATATTCCTTGATGAAGCTAAATATTAAAGCTTGACTTTTGGTGAGGATGTGCAAAGGAGGGAAATCAACATTGATCAACCAAAATCAAGCAAGTCACATCAAGAAAAAGCACATATGGTATCACATAATCTTCACCCAAGTTTGTATTTCAAATTATCAATTAATTTGGGCAATGAATATATGATTCTTGTTGCATTCCAATAGAATTCATTTCTTATGTTTTTGAAAGTACTTTTCAGATTGCTAATTGGTTCAAAAGTGAAAATTGTGCTTAATCTTTTTTTTACTCGTTTATATTTTCAAATGCACAATTACAAATTCATATTTTGAGACTGCATACACATGTTTTAAAAGATGGTTATAATTTGATTCAAATATTATTTTAAAACCTGGAAGTCAACATATTTTATGTATCATAAATGCTTCAATTCCTTCAACTAAATTTTCCCAGTGACTCTCAATATGCTTTCTAGAAAAGAGTTCAATGCATTTGAGCTCTATGTGATTTGTGTGAACTCAAGTCATTTGGATAATGAGTATGTGCTTAAATATTCCTACAGACCTGTACTCACTTTATTGCTCAAAAACATTGACAATTGATTATCTTTTGTGAGCAATGAGTATTTTACTCAAAATCTTAACTTGAATGATTTGCTAAGAGCATTAGCGAAGTCATCATGCTTACATTTATGTTGATTAGGCCCTTTTGGCTAATACATCTACTATATGACTTTTGCTCCTGGGAAATTCTCCATCATGTGAACATCAATGTTTAACATATTCATAAGTTTTAAAATGAAGCATTGCTGGTTACATCTTGATTGATGACTTCCATCTTTTTCCACACGAATTCACATGTTTAGAAATGAGTTTTAAATTCATTCAAAATCTCAACTTTGTGTATCCATTATGATTTGAAAGAACATATGAGATTTTGAAAAACATGACATGATCACTCTTGGAAAACATGATTTCATTTATGAATAATCAATTTATAAATATTGATCATATCCATACTTTCTTTTCAGATTTACATGCACAAGTTCATTAGCTTGATCAAACTTGCTTTTCAAATGGATCTTATGCTCCCAAAAATTGATTTAATCATACAGAGCATAAGTTCTTTTTCTCTGAGCATTACATTAAAAATTGTCAATGACACATTTTCTAGTTAAAATTCTTTTATAAAATGCCATTGAATTTTGCAAAACATCATTTTTGGTATTATCTAATCATTACCCATTATGAATCAATGATTTGAATTCAATTATTTGTTGTTCCTTGATTTGATTATATGAGAGCATAAAAATTATTGTGCTTAACCTCATTGGGTACCAAAGATTACCCCAGTTTAATGTTTTGCATGTGCTTAAGTGTGTATTTTCAGTGTTACTCATCAAAATGCTCAAGCACAGGATCAAGGTTTTGAAGTTTTTGAAGCAGTAGTCAAGCATAAATGAAGTTATGCTCGAGTATTAGAGCAAATTGAATCAATTGATACAGTGCATGATGCTAACTCTTGAGTAATGTGAAGAAGCACAGGTAATGCTTGAGCAGTGTAAGCTTTTCTAGCATCAAAGACCATGATGCTCGAGTACTGGGAATCAACTCTTGAGCACTTGAGTGTAGCACTTGAGCAATGAAAGCTAGTGCTCAAGTGTTGGTCAATTTATTCTTGAAGTACCCATGTTCTTCAATTTTTCTTTCCTAGCACTCGAGTGACGCTCTTTTTGACTCAAGTATTAAAAAAATTTCAGAGCCCATTTATTTCTTCTTCACTTGTGTTGCACATTCATTTTCTTTGAAAGATCTTCTGAATCTTCAAAATCTTCATCAAAATTAGTTTTTCTTTCTAAAAACTTCCTCCAACTTGTTATTTGCCAAAGCAACAATCACTCTCAACTTTTACTCAACTATTCCATAAATTATTTCAACTGTTATGAAATATTTTGAAAATTTGGGAAAAATCACAACTCTGTTTTTCATGATTGTTTTAAACCCATGTATTCATTAAGGGGAAGCTTCACATTAACTTGTGTTTTTCAAATTCCAAAGATCATATTAGTTTTGATGATGCATTTTCCTTTCCTACTCATTATTTGAAACACCTTTTGTTGAAAAGAATATTTCATACTTGTTTGTGCTAACCAATCTCCTTGCAAGAGTGAGTTTGACATTACGATAGGAGAATTCAAAGCTATTCATCGGACTCATATTGTTGATGCTTACTCACAAGCTTTATTTGGAACTTACTTCCAAGCAACATCATCTACACCAATATGAAAGAACACTCTCGATGGAAAATTCTTGAAAATAACATGAGCTGTAAAGATAGCACAAGCATGGTGGAGACAACAAGAGAGGAAAGCAATAGACTTCAAAGATCAATCATAAATCTGCCAAAACAAATGAGAATTTCTAAACCCACTCTTTAAATTTCAAGTATGTTTTAACATCTTTAGTTTCTATCAGGGGTATATGAGACTTTTTTGCAAATTTATCCATTTTCAAATGCTCCTGACAGTTTCAAAATCCTCCTCCTTTCAAATCCATTTTCGAACCTCAGCAATATATTTCAAATTTATTTTCATGAAAACATTCCTTTGTTTGCAACTACATTTGCAAATTATTTGGAACTTAATTGGCATTCAAAGGAAGAGCAACATATTTCATTTTTAAACAAATATCTCAAATGTTTTGCTGATGTCAAATAAAGGGAGAGATAGCCATGAAAAATATGTTGCATAATCATATTTGCTTGTTATATTCATAAATATTTTCATGAAGGATTTGTTATCATCAAAAAGGGGGAAAATGTTAGATATTATTAGTTTTGATGATGTCAAATATAAAAGATCAAAAAGTATTTACAATGCATATTGATTTACTGCTATATTTGTGAGCAAATGGTTTTACAATGTATATTGATTTACTACGATATTTGTGCATTATTTTAATTGGACGATGATGTGGTTTTGAATATATTTTGGATGTTAAAATGTTTCAAAAAGATATTTTATTATCATACATTGAGTTACCATTCATCTAAGCTTCATTTGGATGTTCAAATCTGATTCTGGAAGTTAATACTCGAGTATGATGAGTTTTTAGGGTTTCCTATGGCATTACTTGAAGCAAAACTCGAGTATACACTTGAAGTATTGAATTTTGGAGTCAACACTCGAGTATTGGGTCACAAAACTTGAGTATTAGCCTTCTGGGAGTCAACACTCGAGTATTGGGTCACAAAACTTGAGTATTAGCCTTCTAGGAGTCAACACTCGAGTATTGGGGTCACAAAACTCGAGTGTTGGCCTTTTGGAAGTTGATACTCGAGTATTGGAATGTCACACTCGAGTATTGACCTCCTCTGTTTTCTGTCAACTTGACATATGTTTGATATTTTGATCATATCTCCCAAATTACAGATCCAATTGATGTGAAACAAATTTCTTATCAACTTAGAATCAAAATGCGTTTTATAGACACCTAGAACAACATCAAATGATTTCAAATGAAAGAGATATAATTTTCTAAAGTTGGTGGTCAAATTCAATGCTTCATCTATGACCTTTGCCTATTGTATCTATCATAACTTTCTTTATATAATATATTTGGGACTCATTCTTGTTTCTTGTGAAAGTTAACTTGTAGGGCTTTCCCTTGATATATTATTTGAGCCATATGCTGAAAGCTGGACTGTGACCTAATGCAAGTTCATTATGAAGAAAAACTCGAGTTCTTCATTACTAAAATTGAAGTATCGTAATCTAAATGGAATCTTGACACTATACATTCAGTAAAACTCAAGTTATAACTTGGGAATACTTGAGTTATGTTACAGGTTTTATGAAACTCAAGTTACAGCATGCTCAAAACTCGAGTTGTGCCTTATGGTTCATAAAACTCGTTTTATATTTCCAAAACTCGAGTATCATGCTTTCTAATTTTTTTTTCCAATTCTGAAAGTGATGTCAATACTCGAGTTTTGATTTTCAACACTCGAGTATCGAGTTCCATTTTTAATTTGTAGAACATCATTTGAAGCTGAGTAATTAAGTTACAAGTGGAAGTATTGGCAAACACTCGAGCATTGAGTTTTTAATACTCGAGTATCGAGTTGCCTATTGTATCTATTGTAACTTTCTTTATATAATAGCTTTGGGACTGATTCTTGTTTCATGTGAAACTAGACTTGCAGGGCTTTCTATTGATATATTATTTGCAAAGTTTGGAGTTGAATTGAGAGAGTTATAGCCGTTGCAAGTTGAGCCATGTGCTGAAAGCTGGGCTGTGACCTGTGCAAGTGCAATTCAGGAAGCAAAACTCGAGTATTGACTTGTAATACTCGAGTATCGAACAGCCTCTTTTGAATAAACACAACACTTGCATTAGAGAACTCGAGTTTTGATGGGAGTTTTGGTAATACTCGAGTACTGAATGTTGAATATTCGAGTATTGAGCTTTGTTTTCAAAACACAGCACATCACTTGAAGCATAAAACTCGAGTTACAAATGGAAGTGTTGTCGGGCTGTTATATTTCCAATACACTTTCAGGGACAACTCCGTCTTTACACATCAAAATTCCGACGCTTGAATTCCGCTTCTCACCATTTTAGGTGGGAAGAGAGGTTCTAGCCTACGCATGAAAATGGGTTCCCGCGGGAACCCATTTTCCATTTCAAACATTGAACCAAACAGCCGCCACCATTGGAAAATCTTGATTTTCCTATTCCATCGTGCGATTTTCAGCGAACCAAACGGGCTGTATATTTCTAAAGAATATCGTAAAGCTTGTGGAAGGAATGATATCTACTCTTTAGTGGGGTAGGAACACTACAAACAAATTGTGATTAGTGATGAAAATCAGTGATGTAATTTCTGTCTTTAATATGTTTATTGATGAAATTTTTCAAAAAAAATATATTGTCGGTAATTTGCAATTTTAATTTTGTTGTTGTTGTGGAATTCTACATATCCACATGAAAGCAGTCAAAGTCATCAGATGGAGTCATGCCATTATGGAAAGTGAAAGATAAATACGTGCACCATGTGGCAATATTGAACCATATTTGGTTATTCGAATTTAGTTTGGTACCAGCGATTTGTAAAGGAGATGATGGAAAATTTTTTGAATTGAATTTTTTTGAAAATTGAAAACGTGGTGTAATAAAATCTTAATAAAGGTGTAAGATAACAAAGTAAGAAAATAATAAAAAAACAAAAAATACAACTAAAAAAACAAAAGAAAATTCTCTACACTCACTTTTTATACCCTCCACTCCTACCAAACACGTCTTTAGAGGCGGTAGCTTCCAAAGAGTGCCCATCAGTAAGCAATGCTTTCCTTTATTCATCAATGGTCATTCCAATAGTTTCTGTTTAACTTTTTCAATTATTTTATATTATCACTATGCTTTCTACGAAGGAGAGAGACCGTGTTTGCCATGTAAGTTGCGTCAGCAAGAGGAGAATAGAAAAAAGATGGAAATATCATGAGCAGCCAATTCAGACTAATTTAAAAAAGGATCAGCGTTTCACCAACCAAAGGGGTCCGTCAGCTGAAACCATACTGCCTCCAGTGCAGTTCTTTATATAGTTAGGGAGGGATATTAAAACAATTAGTTAAATTAGTTATTTATAATAAATATGAATTAATTTTTTAAAAATCCTATTTTCATCATGACCGTTTTATAAATTTAAAATGCAAAGTTTATAAAGATACATTTAAAATCAAATCCAATTTTAAACTAACTCTTATATTAAGGATTAGATCGGAGATGGTATCATAATATTGAGGTCAAGCTGAAGTAAGAGGATTAGTCCTTGGAAGAAGGTATTCTAATCCCATTGAAAGGGTTAATTAATACAATATTTAATTCTTTAAGTTTATCTTTATTTCTTTTTAATCCACCAAGTTTAAATAGTAGGCTTTAATTTCTCAACTCTGATTCCTTTTAAAGCATTTGTCCATATACTTTAATAAAATTCAAGTCCATTTTACCCTTTAAGAGACAAACTTATTGAAACTTGAATGACCGAAACTAAGATCATGATAAACTTATAGAATCAATAATTGCATTAACTTTATATCTATTTATTCTTTTAATTTTTGTTGACATATTTTCATTCTTTTGCTTTTTCTTTAAATATTCATATACAAGTTGGGTGTCAAAATAATGATAGTGCGATGTGACCGAATCATCTTTATCCAATAACATCCTAACAACCATCGAGCCTACTCATCCTAAAGGGGTAGTTATGTATACTGGTTCAAGCAACAAAAAAAAAATTACCGCTATGAAAATTAAAAAAATTAAGTTGGGATCTCCTTAAACATGTATTAGATTAATTTTAAATGTAAACAGACTCGTTACCTCTAATTATTTAAATTGAAATCTAACAGAGAAATTGTAAAGGAGGAGATAGTAAGAAGATATTTTTACATTTGTAATTAATCTAACAAAAATCCTATCTGAATCCAACTTAATTATATGGTTTACATATACTTGATGGTGATTTTTTTCCCTTTAGAATCTGTACGTAACTAGCTCTTAAATAATGGCTTATCTCTTAGCTCCAAATAAAGAAAGCGAATGGTCTTATGCCTTGCCAATGTTTGTAAATATTTGAACGTTAATTTTCCATTCGGAAAAAAAATAGAAGAAAGCGAAAAATAAATCATGTCGAACCAAATGACATTTTTGTTGAGTTTATATTTATCTAAATAAAGAAAAAAAATAAATTTTTCCAAGATTTTTTGTCAGGGGCCTAACTTTTATAATATATCTTATACTTAAAGAAAAAGAAGACGTATGAAAATGACAAGAAAAAAAAATAGAAGAATAAGTAGATCCACTTTTATATTCTTTTAATTTTTCTTGACATTTCTTTTTTACTCTTTTTGCTTTTTGAATATTTAAAAGTTAAATTTTTTACTTTCCCATATTTTTAGTTAATTATATGCCAAATCAATTCATGGTAGTCATTATCATTGATCCATTTCCATGATTTCATGTATGTCTTTCCATTTTTTGTTGCCAATACCAATTCCACCAACCAAGAGGTCGTCCGCCCAAGCTAAACTGAAAGCGTCTGGTTCCTGAAAATTCTAGAATGGCAAACATTTTGTTGGTAAAAGAGATGTGAACTAATTTTTCAATGAAATGTGATATTTCCTTAAACATGGAAATATCGATTTCTATCGTTTTCAACAAGATCTGATTTTCAATTATAAGTGGGAAAATCCAATAGATAAATTTGCTTATTGCCCATATCTCAATCTCTCTTGTTCTTGTATTGGCAGATGAGGTCTTTGAGTCATCTACTTCATTGACATCATGAGGTTCATGTATGTAAATAGTTTGACCAGTGAAAACATCATATTAGTTCCTGATTTTTATTAGATTATAAGAATTAATGTTTTAAATAAAATGAAACTTAAGAGATTAAAACTACTCATTTTAAACTTAAGGGGAAAATTGAAATGAAAATCAACTTGAACAACAAAAAATATACTAACTCATATATATATATATATATATAATACCACAAGACTTGCATTCTCATTCACCAAACAAAGGAAACTCATTATATGAACGGAAATACAATCTCATTCAGGAAACAAAGGAAACACATTATATGAACGCAAACAAGATATGCCACACACGTATGCTCTCTTATTCCGGTGTGACTGTAGCTAGTCAAACATAGAGTAAGTAGAAACTTATGGTTAGTTTTCTTTGAGAGCCCACACAACATCGCCTGGAGAAATTAAGTGACATATTGGAGCACTGCCTGGTTTCACTTTCAGCATTTGGAATGCCAAATGTTTTGGGTTCCATGCTGATGTGTCTCTGTGACATACACTTATGGCTTTCACTTTGCTCCCATCATTCCCCTCCAACGACACCGTATAAGCAACTGTCTTCTCTATCTTGTGACAGTAAAACACAGCATACACATAATCGAGCTTGTGGCATACCACCACTTTCGCCTCTCCCACCTTCTTCACTCCATTAATTATTATTTTGTACTCTTGCTTCTCTGTTTCTTTCTTCTTCATCATCTCCTCCGTAGACAAAGCTTCCACCTTTTTTCCAAGTTTTAAAATGGTGAAATCGACCATGGATTCTAAGGATGTTGCGCAATACTTGTCCTCTCCCTTAATCGATGTCTCCTCACACTCTTCAATTGTATTCTTCAAAGCCTTAGCATTTACAGAGCCTGGCTTCACTCCAAACTTGTTCAATATTTCCTCCATCTGTGGGTAAAGAATCATATAAATACATTAATTATCTAGTTTTTTTTTTTTTGCAACAGCAACAGACTCTTGTACCACTAAGCATGATTGGCTACATGGAGCCGTTATACTCTATCAAAGACTGGATCATTTAGCACGCCCTTAAGTCTATACCTCTTTTCACAGAATTTCATTACATACTGCGAGTCGTTCAAAGAATTGATCAAATATGGAGTCTGACACTAAGTATGTACCTTGGTTGAAGCAAATGGAATGGCTTTGACGACTTGACGAGGCAGGAAAGATGCTTGGTTGGAGGACTGCGTGAAGAGAAATTTCATTTTGTGACCAAACCTCAAATCCTTTAACAGTAAGAAGAGAACTGTGTTGGGCTTATCTTGGAAATCGGTGTCATGGATAGGAGAGCCATAACGAAGCCTCATTTCACCAAGTGAGGCATTGAAGTTCGTCACACCATGGAAGATGGCGTCGTCACCTGACTTGCCAGCGTGCACTATGTATATATTAGTACTCAAAGAAACTCACCGTACAATCTTATCTGTCATGCAAAGACTAAAAAATTAAGTTCGCATAAAGATTACTAATCAAGTACAGTAATACAACACAAACCCGCTGGGCGGAGCAGAGCAGCAATAGATTTAGGCATTGGAGTAATGGGAAGCATGGACTTCCAGTATAGCTTAGGATCATCAGGTAAGGCAGCAATCAGCTGCACGTTCATATATAATATAAAAATACAAATTCGCATTATGCTACAAGAACAGCAACGATAAGTCGGGTCAGAATCTTCATTGTTGAAGAAACTATGGACAGAAGCTGCATATGTCGATGCCTCCATCGTTTGAATAACAAGGAATCGATAAGAGAGGAAGTATATATATAATGGGGGTGGAGGACAGTGCCAACTGCTAAAGGATAATTGGATTCTTGTTTTGGGATACCAATATATACATGTCCACTAACTTATATATGAATATTTTAACAAGAAGAAAAAGAATTAAAAAGTGTGCCAAGAAAAATTACAAGGGTTAATATAATTGTTGCCTTGTTCCTTACAATTCAATCGGATTATAATTCTTGTCTTTGTAATTTCAAATAGTTGGTTCTAATCCTATGGCTTCAAAAGAACTTAATCTATAGTTTAAGTATCGGAGTCGAAACAATACTTGTTAAAAATATATGGATTATTAGCTATACTCATACCAAATTTTTGTAAAACTATCGGTATCAAAATAAAAATACGATTAAACTATAAAAACTAATTATAATGATAGCAACCCAAAATCAAAGAAAGAACTAGCTAAAAGAAATTCAATAATCAAGAAAAAATGAGTATAATTCTTCAAGGATCTAAATAAAGGGAAGCATTTTATAATAGAAAAACAAGGAAAGCATTTTAAAAAAAAATGACCTTTATGTCTCTCTCCATAGAAAGGACGGAAGACGCAGCTTCCAAGCTTCTAGTTGCCTCTGCTGAGCTGTCCATCTTGTCTTCTTTACATCATAACCTCTCTAAAATCTTTGTTTTAGTAATTCAAATTTTATATATTAATTTACAAGTGGACAATATAGATGTACAAGTTATTTTACAATTGATCTTATCGTATAGTGGCACAAAAGTTTTATCTTGCAAGTGGTCACGAGTGAGATGTTGAAAATTTATATATATTAAATATATATTATTATATTTATATATTATATACATTATATAATATATAAATATATCACCGGATAAGTCCCGTGTCATTATTTAAAAAGTTACGTTTAGAAGGTTATATCTAGTTGTTGAAACCTCTTGAAAGTCTTGATGGGAGGCTATATAAGGAGGAGACTAGTACTCAGAACGGATACGAGAAACATAATCGTTATTTGTTCAATCACAAATTTCCTGACGGGTGACGGTGTTCTACAGCCTATCACTGTGTTAGAAATTCCTATTCAGAAGAATTCAAGCAAATCTCAAAGAATATACGCTATGGTAAGAGGTACGTAAGTCTTCCGCTATAAAATTCTAAATTTAGATTTATGGATTTATGTCTAACATATGGTATCAGACCAAAAATTTATCTCTGCCCTGGTGTGATTTTGAGAAAGTTTTTCCAAAAATTTTGAAAGTCGTGGCTCTTTGGTTCTGGAAAATTTGTGGGATTAAGATTCCACGAAGTTTCAAGATTTCATGTTTTCCTGGATTATATTTGTGTTCTTCACGAATTTTTCCTCGTCGCCGGAAAAAAAAAAGCCGTTTATTATGGGTGGCTAAATCTCTCATGTGTGTATAAAATTTCACTTTCCCTGTTGCTTGTTTTCTGAGGAAACCCAGTTTTCAATGTGTTTTTTGTGCGTTTTGGAGTTTATGATTTTCGGTATTGGCTGTTCTCTGCGAAAATTTTCATTGCTTTGTCATGGGTTTATTTTCGTTAAGATCCAGATTTGGGATTCCGTTTTAGTCTGTGGAATCAATCGTTGGAGAAGAAAAATTTTCCGCAGGATTTCTAAAGTTTTTTATGCATGTGCATTTCTATGTTGCTGTTTGTGCATGTGTATATATATACATGGATTCATATGAAGAGACATTGAAATCGCTTTTTCCCGTCATTGAAATCGCCATTTTCGGACTCACCATCGCAAAGAATGAACTGGAAGAGGGGTGATTATATATATGTTTTGACATAAATTTGCCCAAAATGTTTTTCATATTGTTTTCCCCTCAGTTTCATCGCGTTCACTGTGGAAAACGATGACCGAGACCTTCGTTTTTTGTTAGCCCAACGGAATCCATAAAGTTAAGGATTTCATGGTTTTGAAATCGTTTTTATGCTCCTTTCATTCATTGGATTGTATTCCCAATGAGTTCGGATGAATAGGACGAAGAAAACGGAATCAAAACCGCCGGAAACCGCCGTCCGAAGCGTCTGGAATCGAAACGGCGTGTCGGGCTGCATCCGGGTTGTAGGATCGGGTCACGTGACCCGACGGGCGAAGGAGATGACCCAAACGTGATTCTGGTTAGAAGTGCGTTTTTGTTAGGCGGCGTTTGGCTGTCTAGTTTGTGGAAAAGTGCTTTCTTCCATAGTGATTTTAAAAAAAACATGTTTTTGTGGACCAACTTTTGGGCCGTCGGATTGGGCCTCTGAATTGTAAAGAAGAAAATATATTGCGTTATTGGGCCAATTTTTTTGGGCTCACTTTTGCTGGGCCTAATTTTTGAGAGATTATTTTTTGGGCCACATCTTAGGCCATTTTTTGGTTTTTGGTCTGATTCTTTAAAAAACGTGCGAATTTTTTTGGTCTCTGCGCCTACTAATTTGGGTTTTCATTCTGGGCCAGTAACATGATTTGAGTATTATAATTTTAAGTTGGCCCTGATAGAATTGTTTTCTCTCACTAAGCTTTTATTTCAATTTTATAATTAGAATTCATGCTTTTATAGAGATTTATTAGAGCCAAATAAATATTATACTATGGATGCTTATGATATTTATTTATTAATTAGCTCTATATTTGTTTATTTATTTAATTCTACAAATTAATTGTATGAATTATTTAAATTGTTTGTGAATTTATATATTATTGCTCTTTAGGAAATTATAATTATTTTAAAATTTGGAATTAATTCTGAATTGATATTTATATGAGCAATTTTATATGAAGCATGAATTAGTGGGAGAATTTCAGTTATCTAGTTACATATTGTTAATTAGATTAACTGCTAAATTTTCATTATGTTATTGGTGCATATTTATGTATTTAAATGCACGAAAGGATATTCGTGATTAGCATGCCTTTATATCTGGGGAGTAGCCACATCATCCTCATTTTATTGCATGCATATTTATAAATCACATATGGTATTATGGAATATCATTATAATTAAATGCAAGATTATAATTTATCTTGACCCACAGGTAGATAATTATAATCAAACATTTAATTATGGTGAAATATAATGGCCTTATGTTTTCTAAGTAGCCCACAGGTATTAGAAAACAATAATTGCGTTTTAGTTTCATCAATTTTAGACAAATACATTGTA
>JANTPZ010146442.1:0-21505 GCA_025593235.1 Vachellia pachyceras
GAAGACAGAGTGGAGAAATTAACAGAGGCTGAGGGTCATAGATATGGTTTGTTGAGCAAAGAATTTGTGAAACGACATGGGATGCATTTGGTGGGGACTACCACCACTTGGTTCTTATTGGACATCGCTTTCTACAGCCAGAACCTCTTCCAAAAGGACGTTTTAACCAACATTGGATGGCTTCCAGAAGCAAAAGATATGAGTGCTATCCACGAGGTTTATAGGATTGCTAAAGCTCAAACTCTTATAGCACTTTGCAGTACCGTTCCTGGGTATTGGTTCACTGTGGCTTTGATCGACCACATGGGTCGTTTTGCCATCCAGATAATGGGATTTTTCTTCATGACAGTCTTCATGTTTGCTCTTGCTATACCCTACAATCACTGGAAAAAACCCGGCAACCATATCGGGTTCGTTGTGATGTACTCTTTGACATTTTTCTTCTCCAATTTCGGTCCAAATGCGACAACGTTCGTGGTTCCAGCGGAGATATTCCCGGCGAGGCTACGTTCAACGTGCCATGGGATCTCGGCGGCGGCCGGCAAAGCAGGAGCCATAGTTGGAGCGTTTGGCTTCGCATATGCATCTCAAAGCAAAGGGTTTGGTTTGAAGAACTCGCTGATTGTGCTTGGAGTGGTGAACTTGTTGGGATTGCTCTTCACATTTTTGGTTCCAGAACCCAAAGGTAAGTCTCTGGAGGAATTAAGCGGAGACAACGATGATGACTCATCAAATACTAAGACGCCTGCTTAACTACTACAAATAATTATATATGTCTCGATTTCTCTCACTAGGCTCATTACTTCTCCGTTTCACAATAAAGTTCAAGAGAGGATAGAGCACCTCTGCACGCATGAGTATTATACACATAATAAAGAACAAGAATTGTTGCAACTCGCAACAATTTCAAATTCCTTTTTTTATTTTTGAGAACTTGATGTAAAATGTTGAATAAATTAATATATGATGTTGAATAATGTAATTGATTAACAGTTTTGAAAACTACTCTCCCCTGTCTTTAATATAAAGATGTTTGGTATATTTCATGATATAACATGTTTTTTTAAAGCGGGATGTAAATCGGTGTTTGTTTCAAAATTTAAGTTGGTCAAGGGTTTGTTTTGAAGTACTTTTGAAAATAGCTTTTACAGATTTCAAGGTAAAACTTAAGTTTTGGATAATAGTTTTTACGGATTCCAAGATAAAATCTAAATTTCAATAGATTGTATCTGGGAAGTTATTGGCTTTACGGAGTTTGAGACAAATAGTAGATAGGAAAGAGAAGAGAGAGAGAAAGAAAAAGTTGGAAAGAGAAAATTTTTAGGAAAGATGGTGTGATTTGATAAGAAAATAGCTCTTAGGTTTCAAACCGGGGTTTTGTATATGAAATAGCTTTTCAGAAAAATGTGAGTACTTGAACAAAACCTAGATTTTAGGGTAAAACCTAGGTTTCAGGAAGAGAAGGCAAACAAGATTTAATTAACATAAAAATGCCTTTTACATGGGCTAAATTTTAACCGACATTGAATGTTATTTTTTTAAAAATATATATACATATTTTTCCAATCTCATCTTCCATTAGCATAAACACCAAAATGAAATGGAATAGCTAGATCGATCATCAAAATAATATAAATTAAACATCACACAAAAAAAGTAGATGCAGATATAAAATGTAAAAACACAACTAAATCTGGAAGTGTTAAACCTTGAAAGTGAACCAAATTGAAAAAGATCCCATGATACAACTATAAACTATAGAGAAAGAGATTTGAACGCGAGAGTGTCGCAATTCATATTTGAACCACGAATGTCGAAACTTTGAAGTAAATTAGGTGCCTGTTTAGAAACACTTAACTCTCATCCAAAAATTCGTTTAACAGCGTTTTTCGCAAAACGAGACAATCTCTTCCACATATTTACCTCAACTTGCATAAAAGTATTTCTCTAATGCTTTTCCAAACGGACCCAACTGGCGATCTTTTAATTGAGACTGACTACAATGCTGGTATGAGCAGGAAAAGAGATATATATATATATATCTCTCTTTTGTACTTATCCTTATATTAAGCTATTTGGTTTTTTGCAATCTTGTAGCTTGCAGGAACATTGCATCAACTATATCTTTATGGTCGTTTGACAAAGATGAAAGGAATTATTTGGCTCTTTTCAATATCTCATAGAACTTTTTAGGCTCTTTTCAATGTGTAGTCCAGGACAAGTAATTCAGGATTTTTTTTTTTTTAGGCGCTTTCAACATCTCAGAACGTTGTAACTAGCAGGACATTTCTCATAATTTTCGTACTTAGGTCTGTTAGAGGCTGGAGTACCATCGTAAGCGGACCTACTTGTAATTGAGTGGGTTTAGCCGCACCCTTTGATTTCCATAAAATTAGTTATATATTAGTATTATGTGATTTATTTTGCACCAACTCATTTGTTAATTTTGAACCCTCTAAAGTTTTGCTCAAATTCTTCTCAAAACATATTAAAAATAAGTCTAACTTATCTTGAACCCCCTGAGTCAGGGTCATAAGTCCGGCACTTAGTATCATCATGTGAGAGACGTTAAAATTGAAAAGCATACCCTCTTGTTTTGCTATGTTTCTCTTTTCTTTTCTTTTTGGTGAAATGCTATGTTTCTCTTTGGTCACTGTGAAGTCCAAACTTTCAAATGGGTACCTTGGGAAAGGATATAAATTTGTTGCTTCAATCCTTTTCTAGTCACTCTCTATAAACTGATGTGTTAATAATTTTCGATTCCCTATCCCCTTTTATACAACTTTGTTTTTATTATGTATAATTGATCATTTCATGCAGAACAAAATAATATATAGTTTTCTAGCCAATTTTTAAATTTTCTTATGTTTTAAATAACGATAATTAAATCTATAATTTATGTACGCATTATATTATTTCAAGTTATATGATTTTGAAAGTTTTCCAAAAAATCTCATTCAAACAAGAGATGTTTAAACCTAAAAATTTCTTTGAATCTTTTTTTTTTTTTTTGGAAATAAGTCTTTGTGGGATCTAAAGCGGGTCCTTTGTGGTTTTTTTAAATCAATAAAACAACTCAGACAAGTAACCTTAGACTAAGGTGTGACAACGTAAATTATTGTTACCACTTTCTAGAACGGTTGTATTCGGGTCAAAGAAATTATAGTTTAGACCTATCTCAGGAGGAACTAGTTCTAGAAAATCTACCAATATTAACAAAAATGCTAACAGTCACTCTTCCTGCATCATTTTTTTTGGTTCAGAAAAGTTTAGCGAGTTCTATATCAAGGGGTCACCAGGGTTAGAACATGTGTGTGTTTGGGAATCCGTGGGATAAAGAATTTTATGGATTTCAATAAGAATTTACGGATTTCGAAATGTTTTATCTTGACTTGCGTACACCGTTGTGAAGAATTTCTTCCTAAACATGCACTATATCTCAAATCTTAGAAATTAAACGTTTATAGATATACTTACCAATAGTTCATCAATAAAGTTTTTATATCAGCGGTTGGATTTGAACTTATAACTTTATGGGTTGTATACCAAAATTCTTTTACCAACGGCATGAATCTTTATTACCACTGTCCTTCACAGCTGGTTTAGAGGTGGCGATTTAGTTAACCTATTTTTTTAATTCACGCGTATTGTCATGTTGTGGACAATACATTGGATAGAGTCAATGTTATAAGATGAAGAAGCGGGACCCACGTGGTTCATTTCAAAGTTCAGAACCAGTTTCAGTGCATCTCCCTCCGCTATGCGCCCTGTCCTCATCCGCTTTTTTATTATTATTATTATATATGTTAATATATTATTAATAATTAATATAATTATAATAATTAATGTATTTAAAATTTATTTATATAATATATTTATATATTTAATATTATAAATTTATTATATTTTATTTATTTTTTATGGATATGGACATTGTGTTGGGGTTAAATCTTTTGGCTTAGGAAGGCAGGCAGAATCATCTTTTATCTTCTGCTTCTAGACAGAATGATAACATTCCATGGAAAAACACGTTTGTTGATGTGTCTGCTGACTCTCATACTGAAGTTTACCCTGCAACACAAATTGGTAGCATGCTAATTCCATTTGACCATATAGTTATCCATGAGGAGCAAATTTCACAGTTTTAGAGGAAGCGGAAGGTATTTGAAGATGCTATTGCTGTATGATTAATCACTATAGAATTGTATCTCAAGCATTTTTTTAATATCTGCTTGCAAAATGGAGAGGCTAGAATTTTTTTAATTATTATAAAAATGTTAAAAAATTCAATAATTCATAAATAAAAAATAAATAAAATAGAATAAATTTAAAATATTAAATATATAAATATATTATATAAATATATTTTAAATATATTAATTATTATAATTATATTAATTATTAATAATATATTAAAATATATAATAATAATAATGATAATAATAATAATAAAAAATAATAAGCGGATGAGGACGGGACAGATAGCGGAGGAAGATGCACTGAAACTGATTCCAGTTCAAAGGGAAAACGATCAGAGTTCCATAAAGTGGAGTATAATAAATTACTAATAATGGAAAACGCGTTTCCTACGAATAAGTATTACAAAATTACAAATTAACGATCACAACTAATAAGGTTGTTTCTGCCCTCACATATGCCTAAGACGAAGAAATTATTATCCGGAACGAAAAAACCCACCACGTGCACAAAATTATTCAAATATTATCTTTATTGCCTTTCAAAAAGAGACAAAGTATAAGAAATAACTTCGAATATAATATAAAATATCAAGCAGACAAGCAATTTTCATATAGGTATATATGTGCAGTTTTCCCTCTCTGTGATTGTATTCCTGGAAAGAAAGAAAGGGGGAAAAAAAGACCAGTAACACAGTAACCATTAGTGGATGAATCAAATTTATCTACTTCCTTTGATATCCATCCATCCATGCATGCAGAAGAACCTTTCGGAGCAATTCAAGTTCGTCAACGTCAAATTCAACCTTCCCCACATTATATATATATATATATATATATATATATGTTGGTATATATATCATGCATCCAATCCCATAACAAATCTAATTCAATCACAAGGCGTTAAAAAACCAGTGATCTCACAGTCTAGGCTAGGCAACCGAGCATGGAGGATCAGAAGCCGTCACAAGAAGTTCGGTACCGCGGTGTCCGGCGGAGGCCGTGGGGGAAGTTTGCGGCGGAGATAAGAGACCCGACAAAGCAAGGGGCAAGGCTGTGGCTGGGGACATTTAACACAGCTGAAGAGGCTGCCAGAGCTTATGACCAAGCAGCTTATAACTTCAGAGGTCATCTTGCTGTTCTTAACTTCCCCCAACACTACAATCTTCCTTCTGCTCCACCATATCAGCCATTCTCTTCTTCTTCTTCGTCTTCTTCTTCTTCGCTTTCTTATGGTGCAAGTTCATCAACTGCTGGACAAGACGCCACAAGGGAAGTTATTGAGTTTGAATGTTTGGATGATACGGTATTGGAAGAGCTTCTTGAATTATCTCAAGAGGAGAAGAATAACAAACAAGATTGAGTACTGCTACTGCATTGCGTTTTGGGGGAAATCGCTATCCGGTCTTACAGAAAGTCTTGACAACAAATGAGAAATATAAACATGTAGTCGTTTCTTAGGTTGGAACTTAATTAGATTTATTTCTTAAGATCTCGCAGTAATTATATGCACTTGTGTTTCTGGGGTTCGGATTTTGAGTTTAATCTAGAAGCCCACATTGTGTTTTTTATTTTTTTTCCCCTCTTTGGTAAGTTTCGTTTTCGGCTATGCATGGTTTTTTTTTTCCTTGTGTTTGTGTGTTTTTTCCTAGCTACGTACTGTAGTTAACGCTAATAAACCAAGAGCCAATGCTTCTCACTTCAAATAAAATCACCACGATAAGTTCATGAATTACCAAATTTTGCCCCAGCAGTTAAAATAATATCTTTATGGGATTATATATATATATATATATGTTGATGAATTAAAAAGACAAGTGAAAATAACTAAGAAATATTATTGCATAAATTAAGTTACGTATCTTAGTTAATAAAAATATTGCTTTTTTCATGAAAAATTTATCGGCTAAACGCTAAAGTATATGTTTGGTTCTTTAAATTTATATTAAATTTCATTTTAATTCCTTAAATTTAAAAATACATGTTTAATCCTTTTATCTTAAAGGCGTTAGTTTATTTTAACGAAAAATGTTAACTCATTAAATTTAAATGATGATTCTACAATACTAAATACTGATAAAAGAAGCTTAAATTTTAGTTATTTAATGTAATCATTTTTATATTTTGAAATTTAATCACGTTTGTTATCATCCAACCACAGATCCACTATTTAAATTTGATAAATCAACATTTTCTATTAAATGAAACTATCGATTATGTTAAGATAAAATGACTAAAAGTGTATTTTTTTTAAAATTCAAAGGACTGAATTAAAATTTGATGTAAATTTAAGGAACTAAATTTATTTTTAACTGAATTTATATATCATGACTTCATTTAGATTAGTGTTTGATATCACCTTGAATTGGCTCGGGAATTGGCGCGTTATTACTTGGTCCAAAATTATCCTCGGAGGCGTTATATGGGCGCATGAGAATTTGGTTTGAATTTAATTATTCAATTTAGTCTTTTAATTCTTGTCGGGTTTTAGCCCTCTCTTGTATAAAAAATGAAAAATTTATAATCAAGTTCCAAATAAGAGAATTAATGAATGAAAGTCTTAAAGATTCACAAAATCACTATAAGGTCCTAAGAGTAGCTGTTGAGTTATTAATGAAAGCTACTAAAGTTATTAATGACAATCTCAATAACTACTCTTGAGACCTTATGATAATTTTATGAATCTTTGGGACCTTTTATTCGTTAATTCTCCTATTTAGGACCTAATTGCAAATTTCCTCAGAAGAAATTATTCAAGGGAATGATGATTAATGGAGGGGCAAAAAGATTAATTTTGTCCAATATGTGGGCTTTAATTTCCAAAAGGCCTTGGGCCCCAAGAATTGTGGATCCCACAACAACAAATTATTTGACTTGTACAGAACATGCCAAAATGGCGGCTTCGTTTAGAGAGATAATAAATCCAAATAAACAAAGAGTTAGAGAGCCCAGGTTTTACCCCCTAGATGTTCAGGGCTGCATTTGGAGGCTTTTAGCGAATAGTCCAAGAAAATACTTACGTAGTGTTATATCATCTGAACTTACCAACGGTTGGTTGGATCAAGTGGTAAGCGGCTTATTCCAACTTAAGTAAGGTTTCGAGTTCGAGTCCTTATGTATGCAGTAACCACCGTTGGGAGACTCACCCACCATTTCCAGGTGCATGATACGGATCGGGTCAGGATTAGTCGAGGCAAAGCTCCGGAAACCGGACGGGAAATCAAAAAAAAAATATCATTTATAACTTTGTTTGATAAAAATATAACAAGTTAGATTATTTTAGAGCGCGTGTGAAAGCCCATTTGAGAATAATTTTTACGGATTTCGAGGCAAAACCTAAGTTCTGAAGAATAGTTTTTACAGATTTTGAGGTAAAATATCGGTTTCAAAACATAGGTTTTAAAAGATTGTGTTTGGGAAGTTATTGACTCTTACGGAGTTCGAGTAAAAAAGTATGTATGAAAGAGGAAAGAGAAAGAAAAAGTAAGAAATAGAAAATTTATTCAGAGAGAGTGTGTAATTTAACAAAAAAATATCTTTTTTCAAAATCGAGGTTTTGTATTCAAAATAGTTTTTCAGAAAAAATTTTGTACTTGGATAAAACCTAGTTTTTGGACTAAAACCTAAATTTTGTATAGAGGTTCCAAACAGGCAAGTCTTGTTTGATTACTCATCCGAAAAAATTCATGCTTTGTTTTATTGTTTTTAAAAGAATAAACTTCTTTATCCCAGTTGGCTGATTTTAATTTTCCCCCCAAATTGATAAGAGGTTAGTGAAGGAAACACGTTGGATGTTGGTGAAGTCAGAAAAAAAGGGACTTCTAATCTATTGATGTTGTTTATTGATCAATTAGACAATGATTATTTACATGACCTTACGGAGAAAGATGTAACATTGGTAAAAAAATATTGTATTTTCATATAAAATAAAACAAAATATACTAATTTTTTTAAAAAATGCAGCCTAGCTTGCCATAAGCCGTGGGTTAAATGGTACGGGCTACAACTACCCACACCTTGACAGGTTGGGCCCATCCAGTTTTGGATTGGAAATGGCTAGAGTCAGAAAAATGGGTCGACCCGATTTAATTAGAGGGACATATTTGTGATTTTTAGAATCCAAAAGGAAAAGGGTCAACCTAATGGATTGGGGTTTAAAAAGGTCAACTCGTTTAAGTCTATCATAATTTTTTTTTTAATATTTAAGCACTTGGCCACTTACACCATGACATGAAGTCGGCTCATCCTTAACCTCCTTTAGGCGTTGGTTCTTGTGTCCCAACAAAGTACTGAAATTCCATTCTTACAGTTAATATTCAAGCACTCATTTGTACTGGCAACTGGTTGCATGGATTTACATATAAATGTAGTTTACTAATTTATATGTATTTCCTTATAGTTATTTATGGTTTTAATTTCTTTTACATAATAACTATAGTTTAAGTTTATCATTTTGGTTTATTATTTGTTGTAGATAAGAAAAGTGATGGTGATGGGATGAAATCCTTGATATTTTTTTATATCACTGAAATAGAGCTTTCTGAATCTATTCATAATGAAACCTAGTTATTCAAATATCTTTGAAATTGAAGATAGTGATGATTGATGATGTTAATGTTGTTTAAAGCTATGAACTTAAGTTTAAATGTTTATTATTATCAATGTTATTGTTTAAAGCTGATTTTTTATGTTTTTGAATAAAGATATTGTTGTTGGGTGTTAAAATTGTCATTTTTTAGAAAGGGAAAAATTTCAGCTAAATGGGCCCAGGTTTGTAGGCTAGCCCTTAATATAATATCCTAATTTTTACATTAGGATTTAATTAAGATTAAAGAAAAATTAAATGAATAAAAAAATAAAAAAGGAAAGGGAGACACGTGTATGGGATGTAAGGCGGAGTGTTATATATACCCACACTCATCAGCCATGATGAGAAAGAGAGAGGAGAGAGAGAGGAGAGAGAGAAGAGTTTTAAACAAATTTTCAAGTTCTTGGATTATTTAAGTAAAATGATTTCTTTTCAATATAGTTCCTTCATAAAAGTTGCTCTAAATATTTTTCTTTATCTAATGATAGTAATATCATGTTGGTCAGAGAATATTTTAATATTTAAATTTTTGTATAATTGGATTTTTATTTATAAAAAACTATATAATAATAGATATATTTTTATAACCATGTTTTATATAGTTATATTCATTTATTAGATATCTAAGATATATTAAAAATTTATTTTTGTATAAGGGTTTCAATGTACAGAATATTCTGAGCTATTAAAAAATTGAGTTAAATAGTTTATTAGAGATAATAGAGAATTTTGAAAGTTTAAATATTTTAATTGATGTTATTGAAGGTAATGATGAATTTTTAATGGCTTAATTTTATGATTAAAGTTTGACGTTGGAAGTGGGAATTTTAGTAAAATTGTAGTTTTCAATATTTGAAGCTTTGGAAGAAATTAATATATTCAAGGATTTTTGTAAATATTTAGAATTTTTAAAAAAATTAAAATATATAAGAAAGTATTAAGAAAATAAACTAATGTGTGGTAATGTATAATTGTGTAAACCAATTGTAGAGAATTGATGGTATTGAGGGCGAGTTTGCTGTTGTCATAATATTTTATTACTGTGTGTAAGGTTACCGCTTTCTACTTATTATGCATGTTTGGGATATGCTTGGTGAGTGATTTTGAATTCATTGATATGAAAATATTATTACTTGATAAACTTTACGTTGATAAAATTGAAAATGCATTGTGAAGCTTGGAGTCAAAGAATTGATGTGTTGTCGTTGGCAAATGCTCTTGATAAAATATTACATTGACTCCTTGAAAAACATTGAGCATGCACTACTAGAAAAATACCATTTAGCGATGGAAAATCTATCGCAAATAACTATTTTCCGTCATTAAAACGAGGGTCGCTAATATTTTTTGTCGCTAAATAGAAATTTTCTGATGGAAAATAGCTATTTAGCAAGGGATTTTTCCGTCGATAAATGCCATTTTTCTAGTAGTGATGAAATTATATATTGAAATGTGTTAGTGACTATTCATGCGTGTATATATATTGTTGATGGTAAATTGTGTATGTGCCCTGCTTAAAGGTTATAAAATGATAATTATGATATTAGGAGAAGAGGACGTTATTATTGATTGGTGGCTGTTAAAGAGGAAATAAGGGGTGAATATCTAGTATGCTTAAAGAGAAAATAAGGATATATGACTTCCAGATGTATACTGGATGATCCTATGCCAGTTGTGATGAGGGCCTATGACACACATTTGATGTTAAAGGGGGACTCATGGTCCATTCTTGTACTCTGTGGATTTTGGTCAGTTCATATCACTTGATCAATGAACTCATTAAGTTGTAATACCAGTCACATTGGAGAGTACTAGCCCTATAGGTTCGATCGGAGGAAATAAGGTTGGGGTAAATAAGGGATGGTAGAAAAAATAAATCTCTATGTATTGATTTCTGTACAATTTTGTGAAGATACAAGACTATGTTATTATAAATTGATAAAGATGTAAGTGTCAATAATTAAGGAAAAGTGGTTACATGGTCTCATTGATCTTGGTGATCATGGTGAAAATGAAGATGTTGATATTGATATATATGTATTTTGTGAAAAGTGAATAGAGATGATTATGAACTATTTGGAAAGTTTAGTATTGCTTTTTTTTTAATTTATTTAATTTAAAGGAGCAAATACTAATGACCTGATGTTACAATAACGGAATTGAATTCATGACCTCCCACTTGAGAGATACTATACTATTACGTTACAAAGCCTTAGGTGAAAGTTTAGTATTACTAGTGAAATTGTTTTCATATGCAATCAGTTCTTTACACATCATCTACACTCACTCGTATGCCTTTTAAGTTGGATTGCTAGTTGCTGAGACTTTTATCTCATTCTATCAATTTAACATTTTTCAGGTAATAATTCTCATGCTGAAATGTCGGGAAGAGTTATGATGCATAGATATCCCTGCATATTTCTGTATAGTCTCTTCTGTTATTAATATGTCATTTTGCAAACTATGTCTTACTACGTATGTTGGATACTTTATATTATAATATTATTATTAGTTTGAAGCAAGAACTCTATAATCCTAGTTGATTGGAGTAGGTTACTAAGAATTGATTATACCTTTATTAATATCTTGAAATAAGTTAAGTTGTTAGGATTAAAGTGAGGGTTTTGCACTTAACCCGTCTCCTCGTGGGCTGGGCTGCAAATATAAGGGGATTTTGAGTATCAAATCCTTTAGGCCTAGCCTGTGTCGGGTCAGCCCTACAAAGTAGCCTGCCTGAATTCTTAGTACTGGAAATGACTTCATCTAATTTTGAAAGGACTTGATCTCGGGCCTAAGACTTGAAATTAAAAAAAAAGGGAAAATGAGTTATAGGTCCCAAGTAAGGGATTTAACCATCAAATGGTCGTAAAGATTCAAAAAATTATTATAAAGTTCCAAGAGTAGCTGCTGAGGTTGTCATTAACAACCTTAGCAGCTTTCGTTAACAATTTCAGCAGCTACTCTTGAGACCTTATTATAATTTTTTGAATCTTTGAAACCATTTGATGGTTAAGTCCCTTACTTGGGACCTGAAACTCATTTTCCTACTAAAATATGTAGAGTACAGTTTTCCGTACTTACACCATTAAAATCATTGATGCCAAGTTTTAAATTGCAATAAAATGCCAATAACGAAATTGAATTTAAATAAAACTCCACAAATGTGATGAAATCCACACACCTACATATTTTTACATCCGCACAGGCTAAATAAACATACAAACTAACGAACCCATTAACAAGAAACAAAAAATATTCTAATGTCTCAGCAAATATTAGGCCTGACCACAAAATGTTACTTTCACCCAAAAAAAAAAAGTTGGCTATTCCAAACATTTGAGAAGAAGGAAGAACCACATGTGACACAGCAAATAGATCAGCTCTGACCTACGCCTTCTTAATTGCAACAGACCTTGCTTTAAGATTTAAAAAGATTGCCCTGATACAACAATCAACCAGAGGTCATTATTGATTAAAATAATCTACCATATACATCAGCGTTGAAGATATAATACGTGATCTTAGTTTAGTCATGATCTTTAGTTGAATGAGTTATATAAATATAAGGTCTTAACATTGTGATTGGTAAGAAAGAATGTGAAATCTCCACTAATGTAAATAGAGAGGATAAAACGGATCTCTCTTTAAAGAAAATGGTAATATGGATCTTCCTCAACGAGTCCCTAAAGTTTAGGGTTTAGTAATCTCCCTTACTGTGACGAAGGAATTTCTTGATGATTTGCTTAACAATAAACATAAAATTAAGCCCCAAAAGGGGGGAAAATAAAAGCATGTGGAACTTAAATCATGAACAAAGAGAATTTCTATAGAGTAAATTGGCAAAATAATAATAATAATAATTCTCTTCACTTCATTTCTCAAGCTAAACTTAACCAAACAGATCACACAAGTATCCATAGACATTCAACTATGTAGATCCAAAATCTTCCAAAGCACCAATATGAAAAATGCCTGAAATTCAAGAAAACCATGAAAAGTGGGAAATAAATTTCTAAGGCGTATCTGAGGCCTAGAAATATAATTTGAAACTCAAATATCTCAAAACTGAATCATTTGGCCAAAAATCCTAATTTCAGGTGAGATTTTAAGAAAAAGGGAATATAATTATTAAAATTATTTAAGCACCTAGAAAAATAGAGGAAACATTATAAAATGCTATTTTGGGGATGAAGAAAATTTATGAAGAGGTTTAATTGCTTAAAAGTGGCCTAAACACTTAACGGCCAGAAAAAAATTGGGGAAACATCATGAAAAAGATGTTCAGTTCAGTTAAATTTTTTAACGGCCTAGAAACATTTGAGGAAACATTATGAAATGTTAAAGCTAATTTTTGGCAACTAAGATCTATTTTCTCAAAAACTCAAGGAAAAATAGCTAAGAGGTTTGTTTTTAAACTGAAAATTTTGGGAAAAGTTATTTTATGAGGTAACGAAGATAAAATAAGGTAGAAAATCCTTTAACAGTATTAAGGATTAATTTCTGGAATTTATTTGATCACTAAGCACCAATAGAGAAGGGGTTAAATGGTAAATTCGGAACCCAAGTCCAAAAATGAAATTGGGCCAATGTTAAGTATAAATTATGAAGCTAGGATGAGCCCTACCTGATAAAGTAAAGAGCTTCAAATTTTGTTTAAAAAAAAAAATTGGTCCAAGAAAATGCAAGAATAAAGCCTAAGTGACAAGTTTTCATGTGGGAACCACAAATAAATGAAAAAAAGAAAACCTTATCAAAAACACCTAAGCCAAGCCTCCTCTTCCTCTATTTTGCAACAGCTGAACTATTCTTAGAGAAGAAGGAAGAGTGGAAGAGGATCTACAGCGTGAGAGATGGTTGTGAAGAGGTGTGGAACAACTCAAAATCCTAGTGTACTAACAGGCCCATTCCGAGTTTATATTACTATTGCTTAATGTTTGAATCATGATGCAATAATTTAGCTACTTACTAAAAACACCACAAAGGAAAAAAAAACTAACTCAAAAAGTGAGTAAGATGGCATGTACTTAGCATTGAAGAAAGCTGATAGAAGTAGCAAGTTAAAGACTATAAATAAATAGAGCTACCAATGGCCATTTTGGATGGTAGATAGAAGGTTCACTAAGTCACATGTTCAGTTCACCTTGTATATCAATATTTAAAAAAAAAAACAAGCAGGTTGAAGGATATTGGAGCTTACCAGCATGAAGCAACAAAGCTGTGAAATATAACCCGGAATTGCATAGGCACGTATTGGTAATTTACCCAACCAACAATAGGCCAAAACTGCAAGTTAAAACAGCAGCAACTTCAGCAAGCCACACATTTTAAGATTGCTCCATCAGCCAAAGACCAGAAGATTGTTCTCAGTGCCTTACCTTCCATGCAGTTAACTGAACAGAAGGATAGTCCTTTCGAACTTTACTCTTGACAACACCCCAAGGCCTGCCTGAAAAAAGCAAAATTATGCTTTAGTTTTGCTGTACAATATAATATGCAGAAAGGTCATTCCTCTTTCTAACTTGTTCAAGTTCCAATATCAGATTTCCCAATTCCTTACTGATTTCCAGAAAATTTCCCAGTGTAGACCAAATTAAAAGTTGTTGAATCATCGAATTCCAGGAAAACAACCTTTGAGTGCCCATTACAATCTTTTGTTGATGTTTTGTTATTCCTTAAACCAATATTAACTCAAATCCTAAATATAAGATCTAGTCCATAATGCAAATTGAATGTTGCACTACAAACTATATCTTATATATAAGAATGGAGATAGTAATTCATGAACACCCATAAACTAAACCAGAAGACGTAGTGGAGTTGTGGTAAAAGATTTCACATAGAACTATAGATTAGGAGTTATTGACATATGAGGATCTAAGTTAATAATTATGCAACAATTAATCTTCAAATTCTGCTACAAGATAGATAGAACATATATGGAAAAGCAAGTATCCAGGGAAAGAAAGCAAAATCTTCCCTCTTTAAACTTTTTGGGAGACTGCACATTTACAAATTTCAACCAGATATGATATTGACTTGTATTCAAGCCATCCGTTTGGAAAACACAGTATAGCAATACAATAGGGAAAGAAAAGAAAAGAGCAATACCTTCGATGATCAAACCATAGTACATCATAAAGAAAATGTTGTTCCATGGAGAGCTGGTTAATTGTTCAAGAATTACCTATCAGCAGAAGTTTCGTTCATCGAGAGATCAGTTACTTGAAGAGAGGTTATGAACAAATTTATTGCCCAACACAAACAAATTATCCTGATATGAAAAGCAAAGGACAGACAAGATATAGAAATACCTTCTTTGCAACAGTTTCATTGCCTTTGTTCCCTTTAAAAAGCTTATCCATTAACTTGTGGAGAAAATGCCCAAAGGGTCCTGAGTAAGCAAAGCCATACAGCTGCAAAAAAAGTTGACTTCAGTTTTCAAAACTTACTCCAAATATCAGGGACAAAAGAGAGATATCATTGCACTGTGTCCGTGTGAGACATGCGGGACATTACATAACCTGACACCATGCCTTACTTGAAATTATAGGCCCAGATTTTTTTTTGGGTTTCCTTTGCTTACTTGTCTCAGGGTCACAGGGTCAATAATCCAAGTTCAAATATTAAAGAAGGAACCACATTGACCGAATCGAAAAACAGCAACGAATGAAACAGCCGTCTCCTGAAGAATCTGACTAGGATTCGAAAAAAATTAAAACAGCAGTGGAGTAGCAGTACCATAAAAAGAAGAATCCTTCTCAACTGGAGCTTTCTCGCGCCAGAAATCTTCTGTGCCACAGCATCGCTAAAGCCTGCAAGAACTGCTGCAGTAATTGCCTATCAATTTTTTTTAAAAAAAAAAGAACCGTGAGACTCCAAAATCAAGAAATAGAATCAATCTTGGTGAGAGAATAAAGAAGAAACCTTGGTTCTGAGAGGATGGAGCTGAAGCTGCTTCAGATATTTTCTCCAGGAATCGTTGACTATCTCAGACATGGCGCCCGATCTTCACCAGCGACCTCCTCGGGCTTTGACCCTGTATTTGTATCGTGGGGTTGGTTTGGGTTATATGGATCCAACGTGAAAGTGACAAATAAATACACAAATGATTTTCCGATAAAGATGGCAATGCACGTGGAAGGAAAGCGCACGTGGAAGTGACATCCGAAAACATAAGATGAGACAAGGCGGCTGGGCGACGGAGGTTAAATTAAGGCGGCTGGTTAAGGTTAGCATGGCATGAGCTCCAAGATTAGAACCCTATACTATATAATAATATTTAATTTAATAGATTAAGATTAATAGAAATATAAAATAGAATAATATAATATTAATTTTATTTATATCCATTATATCTAAACCAGTCAAATGTGAACTGAACAATTCAAATCCAACTTTTTATTTTTATGAAAAATTTATTTCACTAGATATAAAATCTAAAATAAAATTAATCTTTTAACTATCATATTTTTAAATAATAATATTTTAATCTAAAATTGCTAGTTTTAAAAAAAAATCATATTTGGATTGTCTAAAATTAGATCCGAACAATTCAAATTTAATGGGTTGAGAAAAGTTATTAAAGTGATGATCACCTTAATCAAATCCCCAATCAAGGAGAGGATTTGGAGAAGATCCAAAAGTGAAATTTTATATAAAACTAATACAAGTTTAAGTGCAAAAAATGGACATAGTTATGAAATCAAGGAAAAGGAGATTAGAGGGATAATGAAAGAGCAAAGGAAAATAGAGCTCTTATTTATTATCCCAAGTGTGTAGTACATAATTTATAGACATATATTTACAATATCAGATTAAATCAATATCAATGATTACATAAGATAATAAAAGAATATAAAAGATAATGCGGGATAATGAGAGATATAGACATTCACATAATAATATTCATAACATGCATGTTTATATTGCTCTCTTGTTATTAAAGTTAGTAATGTTGGCTGGCTCGTCGATTACAGGCTGGCCCGCCCCGAGGTACAGCTGGCCAGTCAAGTTGAAAAATCCTATTGCTGGCAAGTTGGAATTTAGCCAACCCAATTCGTGACCTTTTTATTTTTCAATTAATTTTTTATATTTTTAAAAATATAATACATGATTTGAAGTCAAAATATCTATTTTGAAAAGCTTAAATTATAGAAATTCAACCTTAAATATTCTCATATGAAAAGAGGGGTAAAGTTTGGAGTTTTTCAATTTTTTTAATTTAATTAATAAGTTTAAGCTATTTTTATTTAAAATTTAAAAAGGGAAAAGGAAAATGAAAACAGATTGGTAGGCTACTCACCATGGCTATGTGTTAAGCTGCAGCGAGTAAAAAACCAAGTCAAAATGGTCCTACATGTTTCCAATCGAATGCACCACCTTTTGAAGGGTTGGCAGGTTGGGTCCGCATACCATATTACTAGCTCTAATTAAGTTCCTTTCTTATAACCTTATTCTTTGATTGTTATCTAAAAAGCTAAACTATATGAATTGAATATACAATGATCTCAAAAATATATGGTAAAAATCAATGATCTTAGATATATAAATCTCATAACATTGAAACACACATGGTTTAATGGCAATTTACCTAAAAAATAATCCATTAAACAAGACACAAACATTCTCCCTTTAAACTTATAGTATATAAGCTACAAATTAGGTAGATAAAAAAGTTAGTTAAAATTAGTAACTATTTAAGAAATGTGATTTTTTAAACATATATTTATTTATGGAGAAAGTGAGTGAAAGAGAATAGGTGGCAAATTTTATGTGAATGGACAAGTGACAAAAGATATAACAAAAAAGTAGTAAAAAATGAGAGAGGTATGTAATTAATTAATAATGAAAATAAAAAGAGAAAAAGATAGAAAAATATCCTAGAAATTGGTATAGGACAAAAAGATGCTAATCATTTCAAAATCGCAAAAAGGTGCTAGGGCTCAATCTAGCATTTACAAAGTTAAGAGGAAATTACCAAATTGTCCTTCCGTCATTAAAAAGAAACTGCTTACGAAAACGAAACACCATCCCCCACGCACTGCTCTTATCTCCCACTCACTCTTCTCCTCTCAAATTGTTGCGCTATTCCTCTATCGCACTCCCATGCAACTTCTCTCACCCCATTCTATGATTAAAACAATTTATGCCCTAGTTAAAGAAGAGTGTATGGCATTGGCATTTTGTGGTGTATTGCTTCCCCGATGGCATCGATGCCTTATTGATGCTTCTATCTTTATGGTATTTCACAGCTTAAATTGGGTTCACAATGAAAAATTAAGTTTCAAGTTCTTAGATTTGATATTTGAAGAATCCATGGTCAATTGGAAGTTGGAATGTGACTGTTGGAAGTTTGTTGCAAATAGTTGTTGGAAACAATCTCTTATCATATAAAATTTATCCTTTAAGGCAGATAACAAAGCAACTTCATTTTCTTTCCTCATTTGAAGCTATTGTCCACTGGTCCCACAAATCTATGATAGATGGTGCCGTTTAGATTAGTTCAAAAAATAGAATGCATATGACAACGGAGAAATTTTAGCTTACTATATTGAACTTCATCCTAATGAATTATAAACTAACTTGTTTGTGAAGTAGATGATCCCACAATAAATTAGGTTAGTTTGTATTTATAGATGTTGAACTACAAATTTATCTTAATGGGGTTAGTGATTTAATTGAATGAGAAGATACTGATATCATTTGAAATAAACAGGTTCATTTGGATGATTGATTGAGCTTTATTTATACTATATTTGTGCTTGAATTTTCCAGAGTTTTTGATTCAATTTTGGCCCTTCATAACCCTTCTTGTGCTTAATTTGAGATTTAGAGTTGTTGATCTTGATTAGCTTGATTTTGAGTGCATTTGGCATGAATAATGATATAATTGCACTTAATTTCCATCATGAGCAAGTGGTACTTCAAATGTTTGATATTTCATTTTAGGAACTCTAGTCAAGAATGAGGAATGCAGCTCTGAGATGGTTCGCTGTGGTGAATATCGTGCATCAGCAACGAATCAGGCTCCAAATGGAAATAATACCCGACCCTGGACGGTTGATATATGCCAATTAGGGTAAGTCTCCAAAGGAGAGGAAGGAGGAAGCAGCCACCATCTCACTTTTCTCATTTCTCCCATATTCTACACTCCAAAACCCTAATCTCATCCATCTATCATCCTCAATCCATCCATGCATCTCCATCCATCCATCCGGAGCCCAAAACTACTTGCCATGAGTAGCTGAGCATCTCCCATCCTCTTAGAGATGAAAATGGTCTCAGTTTAATGTGCCAAAAAGGGAAGTATTAGTTTTCAATCTGTATTTATGTTATGGATTACATAGTTGCTGACTTAAGACTTGTAATTTTTACATAAATACTTGGTCTCGGTTGAGCCAAACTTGGATTATTTGTGTATTGAACTTGCTTTGTGTTTGACTTGGTAGAGTGAAGTCTCATTTCTACCTATTTAATGAGATCTTTGTTGTTCTCTTCTATCTTCCTAGTTGTGCTTGATTTTAGAGGCAATATTGTGTTGAGTTGAATTTTTCACTTTGCAACTTCCATACGCACACTAAGTGTTTTTAAAAGGTTTCATGGAATGGAGTTCATTGCATGGAATTTCTGACCCAGCGAGTTGTTGGGGTTTATATTACGAAACTTAGTGTGAAAACTATTGCTTTCCCTAATCTTTTGTGAACTGTGATGGCCTAATTCATTTTCAAGAGGAAATCCATCATCAAACACCACTACTACATAATATACTTTTTACTACTGAAATTTGCGTCTTTTTTAAAAAAAGTGAGTAAAAAATGAAGGCGGTGGCATTTTTGAAATTATATGAAGGTTTTAGGCACCCTATCTCCAATATAGAGCGCCTAAAGATGCCTTTAGACGCCCTATGCGGATATAAGGTGCCTAAAGGGAGATTTAGGCGCCCTATATCTAATTTAGGACGCCTAAACACCGCACTTTTGGCGTCCTATACACAATATAGGGTGCCAAAAGTTAAATTTTTAGCGCCCTTTGTAGAGTGTAGGGCGTTTAAAGCTCCCTATTTGATTTTAAAAGCTCACCCACAAACCCTCATCGTCGCGCCGCTCATCTTCTCTGGTCTTCTGCTCGTCTTTTTCTCTCGCGACTGTGCTCCCCTCCATTGTCGGCTCTGGGTCTGGGTCAATGGAGTTTCAGTCGCCATACCCAGACCAGTTTCAATCACCTGGGTTCATTCCGTCTCAATTAAAGGGAAGCTGTAGATCATAAAAACGAGTAGACGGTGGTTCAACGTAATGCCGAAAGAGTCTTGAGCCGATGATGTTAAACTAAATGGGCTTGACGGAAAGTGTATGTTTTTTTTTTGCCTAGCTTTCTTCTTCTCATCTTCATTAATTATTTCACTCTGCTCTCTCATGATTTTTTCCCTCCTCTGTTTGCTCTGATTTTACGGGATTTCAACTTTCTGATTCTTCAAAGGCCCCTAGTATTGGAAACATTTATGTTTATTTTAATTATGTATAATATTTTACTCATGTTTCTCCATCTCGTCGTTATCTAATTTTTTTTAATGTTTTCTTGGTATTAAAATGTAATATCCATCCTTTTCTGTAAGCTGACATAGAGGCCAAATCGATAGTTATAAGATAAGACAATGCCCAGAAATAAAAGTACAGAAAAAGGAGATGTCAGTAGAATTACGAGACTCTAGTCAGATTAGTCCTAAGGCTTTGAGATTTCTACGAATATAAGCCAGGGACATAAATACCATTAAGTATAAAAGACCAAGGGCAATATGGTCATTGGATAAAAGAGGCCAAACTAGTAGTCAACAGTCAAGTTAGAGGCCACGGATAGAAAGTACGGAAAAAGTTGACGCTGTTGGGCCGGAAGTCGTAGAATCAGATTTGGCCTGATGGATGAAAGCCGGTAGGAATAGTAAAGTTAAGCGTGCTCACCCTAGGGAAATTTCATGATGGGTGACCTCTGGGAAATTGCTTTAAGAATCAGAAACCAAAAGATCAAGGGCCACAAGGTTAAGGGTAAAATGGGAAATTATGAAAAGTAGACTGTGAAAGGGCATTTTTGTCATTAAGAGAAAGTGTAAGGGCATTTTGGTCATTTGATAAAGTCAAAGTCAAAGTCAAAAAGTCAAATGGTTGACCAAAAATCAGAAAAATCCACAGATGCCCAAAAGATAGAGTAGAACTCACTGATTACCAGAGATTCAACCGATTGTTGAAATTCGGTCTGGATGATGAATTATGGAATTTTAAAGATTTGATGATTGAAAATATTTCTTTAAGTTATCAGAAGTTCTCTAAGATCAAAAACCAGAGTCTAGGAAAATTTAGTGAATTTTATAGTATTTTACAAAATTATCGTCCAAAGTACGATTAAGGCGATTTTCCCGAAAATGGGGAAAAAGGCCAAAAAATCCCCAAAAATACAATTTATTACAAAAATTAATTTGGGACAATTAGAAGGTATTTTGGGGAAAATATAAGGGCTAAAATATCAATGAAAAATATAGAAAATTATAAGGCCCTAAAAATGCTTTATTATAAAACTGCTCGTTTTCAGAAGTTTTCGGCAGGATAAAATAATCCTGTTAATTTTGGATGGATCAAGGGACAATTTGAGGATGATGATTTTAATATATTCAAGAGGGAATTATGGAGATTAAATGAGGAAGGAAACATCTCCAGAATAGTAGAAAAAGATT
>JANTPZ010146443.1:0-15927 GCA_025593235.1 Vachellia pachyceras
AGGATAGTGTGGTTGCTGCAGGAACAGAGCCCAAGCTTCTTCCAACCACCAGAAGACAGACAAGCCCCACCACTGCAAGTGCTCGACCACAGAACAACCTAGGAAGGCAAGAACAACTTCCACTACCCCTACCCATGTTTCAGATATCCTTGTATGTGTATTTTATGACATAGTAGCAAGGAATAAGGGGATATATATATATATTGAACTATATATGTAAATAAGCCTGACAGTGCTGTGACAGATAGAAGAAGGAGGAAGACAGTGAAGATTATTATTGCTTGATGATTGGGGTGAAATTGGGGCTATATAAGAAGACAAAGAAGAGAAGAGAGAATAGAGAGGGAAGGCTAACACGAGTAAGGAAAGAGTTTGCGTTTGTTATTTATTTTACTTCAGAGGATTATGTGGTGTGTGGTTGGTTTTCTTTATAGGTTGGAGAGGGAGGGATTCTATTGCACTTTCTCGAACTCGGGGGGAGGGGGGGGGGAGAGAGGGAGCTTAGCTGGTTTCGAACAAGAGAAGGAGGGAACATTTTGCTTTATACTGAGGAGGGAGGTCCCAATACGAAGCCCCTTTTGCTTTGGGTTTGTGTATTTTCATGCAACTACGGTACCAAAAGACTACCTCATTCTATCTATCTACCACTGCCTTTACGTACAATGTTGTTAAAAGGAAAAAAATAATAGGTTGCCTTTGCCTAAATATATTTGCCACCACTCTCACTCTCTCTCTCTCTCTCTAGCTCAGTGCCTCCGGAATCAAGTAGAGTGCTGGAATAGTATAAAATTCTCACTGCTCGTGAATCGTGATCGCTCCATCAACTAGTATATATAGTGCTACTAGAAAGTGATGTCACTCCCCATCAGTTATCACTCGCTACTGCCATCCTTTAATGGTATCACATGATCTTTGATTTCGATGGCTATGTAACTAACATTCATATAATTCTTCAATTAGGTTTTTAACATAATTTTAAAATTCATGGAAAATCCCTATTTAAAAATTTTATTAATTATAAGGATCTGAATTTGAGTCTCCATGCTTTTGTGTATAAACTTTATAGAGCACGAATACTCTATAACTTTCTACGTATATTTTATAAAAGTTCTTCATGAGTCATAGATAATGTAGCTTTAGTTGGTTTTAAGCAATCTAAGGGTTGGATCTGATTGTATTTGATAAAGCGGCAATTGAAATATGGGCTGCTCACTCTTTTTCCCGAACTGCTACTATTAAACATGTAATAAACTATTTGGAGAAAGAAATCAAAAAAGCAATATGAATCCATTAATTTGACCAATAAAGTAAAGTTATGGGAAAAGCAAAATGAGAGAAATAAGGGAGCAGAAAAACAAAAACAAATAAATAAATACTTAGAACAAGTTGGATTCTGTGAGCACCCAACATTCTTTGAGTACATGGTTACTATTTAGCCACAGAAAAAGGAGCAGACACCCTTCAAATTACTAATATCAATGTGCTTAACTATTGGCCTTATGTCCATGTCAGACTAATACAATTTTGATTTTTTTTTTGGCCAACAATACAATTTTGATTTTGATATCACCATCTATAATTATATATATAAACAAAATAATAACTCTCCTTCCTCTTATAAACCCTTTTCTTTTTCTTTCAAAATCCTGCACTTGGAAAACTAGTTCATCAATGTACGCCCGGCTGCTTGCATCTTTATTGCCACGTATGCTTCAAAGTTTATGTTCCCGATCAGCACTGGCTGCCACACAGATGGCCCACATGTCTGTGCTTATGTGTGGGTTTAATTTTACTAAGTAAGCATGTTTGATTAAATCTTATTTATACCAATAGATTCTATACATATTGATTTGATTAATTTATCTTTTATGGGATATATCTCCGTATAGGAATCAGTATGCTAAAGGAATACATGCTTCTGATGAACTATTATATATAATAGATTAGTAACAGAAGCTGGTTCCTTTGAGTGAGGTTTGAGATTTTTAAGGGGACATATAGAGCACACCACACATTTCTCATTCCTTCTCAAGGCCACAAAAGCACAAGGCACAATTTGTCTTATCTACGTTGATGAATCTGACAGTAATAAATCACAAACCCAAAAAGTGATTTTTGTTGGGAGAATCCAATGCTTTTCTCTCTCTCGCTGTAATAGCTTCAACATGAAGGTACATGGATAAATAACTTACGGTAACTCTTGAGAAGCTTTTGGGAATTGATGCCTTGGCCTATGGCACATGTTTGATGTGGAATATTATAATATGTGCTTAGACTCCTGATCATGATATAGCATGATTGTATAAATTTGACATTCCCAAAGTTCAGAAATTTGGGAATTTATTACAAGGTGAGATACGCAGGGCATACTTGAACTGATTTAATTTGCTCATTCTGCATAACCTTTTTGGACTTGTCGCATACTAGCATATGGCTACAACTCAGATTGCTAGTGTGTTTGGCACATGTTAACTTTACATCAAGCTTATATTACTAGGTCAGGAGTCATAGCTATTGGATGGAATATAATTCCTCTTATTTGAACACATCAATCCTTTTCTTTAGAGCAAAATTTGAACTTATAAGTCAAAGTTTCATGTTTTTATCTGACTCTAATTCTTATTAAGCCTTGCTGAGGTAAAATTTCAAGTCATCCGACAATTCCTTTACCACATTTTCTAAAGTATTGTCCTCAGAAATTTTGAGTTTGAATTTATATAAATGTAGAAAATGTTTTAGAAAATACTACTTCCAGTTGGACCTGGCAATACTTGAAGCTGATCCAATCATACAGCATAAAAAAAAGAAATATCAAATAAAGAACCAAAATTTTAAAGAACATAATTTTTTCTACTTAATCACAAGCTAAAACGTCATGTTTCTGCTATTGGCTGTATGACCCAATGGCATTTAGCCTCTTGACAGAGAGTCATAGGTTCGATCCTGCTAGGTAAGCATATAATGTATTAGTTTTTTTTTTATAACCAAAAAGTCATGTTTCTAAGTGACTCTGACTTCTTCTCAAGCTTTTGTCAAAGCAAGATATTTGGCCACCTGCCAATTAGATGGGCAAATTAAACTTTTAGGCCACCTAGGTAGCTAGTTGATGAATTTTTGCTGAAGAATGAGCTTAAAAGAAGAGCTTAGCTTCGGTAACAGTCAAGTCATTGTTCAGTATCTGTCATTCTTAGTAGAACCAGAACCTATAATGTCACCGTAGGTTTGTTCATCTTCTTTTAAAGCACGAGTAAAAGCTTATGTGACTTGATTATGTAATGTACAGTTCAGTATAGTGACATAAAGTTTCTGTATAGAATTAGCATATTAGCTACGCTCTTTCCTCTGCATAATTGTCCTTGCTCTATACCAGTTTCTTTAGTACAGGAAAAGTAGATAAAATTAATGGTTCAATTTTAAGAAGTAAATTAGAACAGATAATAATGCTTCTTTTGAAATTGAAATATAGAATCCATTCTGAAAATAAATAATGATAGACCGATGGGGCAAAAAAGTCTAGCTGGAAACCATGTTCAAACCAGTGGAAGTGAAATATAGTGAATAGATTATCTCTCTCTCTCTATATATTACTGGATTTCCCGTATCTTTTTAAGGATTTATCAAAGAAAAAAGATTATCTTTTTGCATCTGTAGCTAATGTGACTGCCAGTACTCAGAGATTTGCTATCACCATTGCTTTATTTTGGAGCCTGGTTTTGATATTTGATGGAACAAAGTATCCTCTTCTTCACATAATGCTTTTAACAAGTTCTTTTGCGCCGGAATCTTTGTGATACAGTTAAGATCTTATTATAGCCATTAATTAATCTGGAGGCGACTAGCTATGAAGTTTATTGGCTTTATTTCAGTTACTAATTATTATTATTTTCATTCTGTCTCAGTGGAACCCTTGAATGGTTCTAAGAAAAAGGAAAGAAGAAAATCTACATTATATAGTATTGTGTTGTTTAGTAACACATTCTCAATCACGCTGTATGTAAGTTGGGATAAAACCCCTCTCACATACTCACCTTAAAATCTGTAAAATTATTCTCTTAACATATTTTCAAATAAACACTTTATATGTGCGATTTAAAGAAGTAACGACGAAGAGAGACGCATGAGTAAGGTTGAAGATGGCTTGTGAAGAAAATTATTATTCTTCTTCTCCTTGATCATATTTCATGATGGGACCCTTCCAGATTCAAGGTCATCAGAAAGATTGCAGTGTACTGATAATAGGATTAACTAGGGACAGTTGATCCAAAAACTGATTAGTCACTGTTGTGGCCAGGTTTGGATTCCCCCACTATGTATTCTCAAGTACTTTTCAATAGTTTTTATCTTAAATTAAAGCTAAATTAAAGTAGCAATGCTACTCATTACTCTATTATTTAAAGATTAATTAGAATAGTTAGTTGAAGTGTTTTTTTCCCGTAACTCACATACCCAATATGCTTTTCCTTTTTACATACTATTCATACTCACAACCTCACTTAAAAATGCTTCAAGGAAGATGTTCAGTGTTTATTGTTTTTAAAAACATTAAAGTCAGATCTTAGTTTTGAGCGTTGTGATTTTCATTAGGAAATCTATATACCTCCGTGGGTCAGCTTCATCCAATTTCAATTAATTGAGATCTACTGTAACTTGTAAAATTTAATTGATATTTAAAAAGTACAGAATTAGATGTACCACTCACAATCAGTAAGTAATTGTACTAAAATCATTTACCAAAAGGATTCCCAAATATACACTTTTATCTATATCTCTCAGTATCAAATGAAAGTGATGTTAGGCAAACATGCAATTTCATTTCTATATTTATAAAAACATGGATTTTCACACACATGCACACTCACGCGCATTTAAAAATAGATAAAAAGTACAACCTATATGTAAAGATGAAGTATACGTAGCCAGTAGCATGTTGCTACAATGGCATAAATGCCTTCCCGACAAAGAGAGATTGACAAGTTCAATCCCAACAAATCAACCTGCCTGTTTGATAACGTGATAAAGAAATAATTTTACGTAAATTAAGGTATATGTATGAAGGAGATTATCTCATTTTACAAAATGTACTATTGAATGTGTATTTGACTTTTACAACCACTCCGCTAAACAAGTCAATACATATTTCTCCAGTTGTGCCAGCTAAAATAAAGATGAACCATGTATGTTGAGTGCATGATGTACTCATATCTCCTTTGTACATATGTGTTTTTACGATCACTACTATAAAATGTATTTTTTACGCCCTATTTCTAACCTAATTGGCGCCATTTCTAAAGAGGGCATGTATGTGAGGGGAGTAGAATGTGAGGGCCTACGGCGTCCTATATAATGTAAGGTGTCATAGGCTAGACTTACGGCACCCTATATTTGAATATAAGGCGCCGTATAATAGACCTACAGTATAGGGCGCAGTAGGGTACCACTTACGGCGCCTACTATTTCAATATAGGGCGCTGTAAGTGGTACCCTACGGCTCCCTATATTTCTATATAGGGTGCCATAGGTACATTTTTTTTAAAACCTTCTATTCAATTTTATTTAACCCCTTTGGTACATCTGATTCAGTTTGTAGTAAGTAATTTCATTTTGTACACCAGGTCAAGTCCAGACATAATAAACACATCAGAGTTAAAAACAAAAGTCATTGTGGAGTAGAAACACAAAATTCATCAAGAGTTAGACATATATATCGACCTAAGCCAAGTCCTTATGTCAGCGAAACACAAAAGTCATTGTCTCATTTACTGAGCAAATATCATTGTACATTTGTGGCAGAGTAACACAATTCATCAATCTAATTAACCCTATAAAAGTCGACATAAAGACTTAGAAACTATATATATTCACCTTAAAGAAATAAGCATTATTTACAAATCAAGAAGACGTCTGGCCAACAAATCTTTGGTCAAATCAATGTCATCAGCCATGTAAGCATCGTTATTATCAAAAATCTACAAATGTAAAAACAATTCTTAGACCAATTCAAATTCATCAAACTAAACGATTAACTTATCAATTGATAGATTACGTATTACCTCTTCTAAATTTGTAGTCAATCCATTCTGAATGATACTATACATGTAACTGATGACATAATACCCGCACTCAGTATTGCCTGATTGTCGATGGCACTAAAGTTAAAAAACATATTGTTAAAACGTATAAAGGGATAAAACAACTTTCAATGAAAGAACTTAAATTCAAAATAATTACTTTTGGATAAGATCACTTTGTGGTTTTATTTCTACCTTCACATTTACCGCCCATAAATCGATATGTCTTGAGTATGCTGCGATTGAATTGACAATCGTTACATATGAAAACATATTTAAACATCTTTCAAAGCAATAATTTACAAATGGAAAAACTTACGTATCAAAGACGTATTTTTTGTCGTTCCCTGCCTTTCTGCCAGCCAATGGATCAAACCAATACACAGTATTTACAAGGGGATAAACAACACAAAGACTCCAATGATGACTACAACAGCACATATAAATGAAGATCAGCAAAACAAGTTAATTATTACCAATTCGGCTAAATGTGTTAAAGGGATAACTATAATTCCATACCTTTCAACTATCGGCACAAGGTAACACGGCTTTGGATTAATGTCTGCTTTTATTATGTTCTCAACATAATGCACTATGTGTTCTAAAGAATTATAACTCCTTATTGTATTCGCAGGACATATAAATCCATACAAATTATCTCTAGAAACGTCGACGCATATGTTATGGAAGGTTCTATTAAAGAGTTAAATAATAAAGGAAATAATGAATTATATAAAACCTAAAAAATGACATCATCAAATGAAGATATGAATATAAAAAACTTACAAGATTGCAAACTGAAGCCATGCTATATCGAGGTCCTCCAGCGATAGGAATTGTTTCACACCATCCTTGTCGATAATGAATTCATACATTAGACCACGACCAACAATCCCATCAAACATCTGCATGGTCACGGGTGTAAATTTTTCTCGTAGCTGCCGCAGCCGTGACAATGATAGAAATTTTGCAGCTTCTTATGGGTCCTAATAAATCACTCCTGCCTGTATGCATTAAACACATCAACGCCTTTCTCCCATAGCTTCTTTAAGTCTTCAATCAAAGGTGCCAAGTAAACATCGATATCATTCCCCGGCTGTTTCGGTCCAGAAATCATCATAGTAAACATCATATGATTATGTTTCATGCACAACCAGGGAGGCAAGTTGTATATCACCATGAGTACCGACCACGCACTATGTGTACTACTGAGTGTCCCATTCGGATTGATTCCATCTGTACAAAGCCCAAGCCGAAGATTTCTTGACTCACTACCGAATTGCGGAAACATTTCGTCAATTTTCTTTCACTGTGAAGAGTCAGCTGGGTGTCGAAGATACATTCCATCAGATATTCTCTCATCACAATACCATCTCAACTTCTGTGCTTTTGTTGCATTGGCAAACAAACGCTTAAACCGTGGTACTATTGAAAGATACCACAGTACCTTCAAAGGTTGTCTTTTAGCTAGTTTATCACCACAATCACCACCTTTCCTCACTTTGTATCATGCAGTTTTACATTTCAGACACTCACTAAGATCTTCATACCCATTTCTGTATAGTATACAGTCATTAGGACACGCATGTATCTTCTTATACTCCATGCCAATAGTAGATATTTTCTTGGCTTCATACATATGATTTGGAAGTGCATTGTTCTTTGGAAGAATATCACCCAACAACTGCAGCAACAATGTGAAACTACTGTCGGTCCACCCACAAGATGCCTTCAAGTTCATCAAATGCAATGTACTCGTCAAGCGTGTATGCTTACTCCCAGGGTACAACGGTGTATTTGCATCGCTCCGCATGCTTTCATATACAGGCGTTTGGGCAAAAGATTCTACCTCAACATCGTGAATCATTCTTTCTATTCTATCTTCATCTATTGCATCCACAGAATCTCTTTCGTGTGCTGCATATGCATCTAGTTTTTCCCCATGCCATATCCACTTTGTGTACAGGAGACATATTCCCTCACAAATTAGGTGATCCCTTATATCATTAATATTTTGCCTAATCCCATTTATAAACTTGACAAATGGACAAAAATACATTCCATTTTTGCTAGTAGCATTTCTTCTAGCAAATTCAATAAACTCTTCCATACCATTCTCATATTCATCATTAGTTCTTAATGCATTCATCCAAGTACGATCCATTTATTAAACCTTATAACAACATTCAAATTTAAAAAGACAAATCATAAAGTTATACATGCCTATTTGACTAGTTTGAAAAAATTTATAAAACTAAATAAATTATTTTAAACATTTATGTTCCTCCATTTTAGATTAATTTCCTTAACCTATAAATTATATGTAATCTAATGGTGTTCATGAATAGATAAAAGTTTTCAAGTGAAATGGATATGTTTGTTTTATTAGCCAAATCATACGCTATAAAAGAAAAACACAAAACATGATTGAAGAGGATTGAAAGGTGAAACATGAATCGAAAATCAAATAAATAAGCGCAGTTGCGCCACCCTTTCACCCATAATTATATATTATGTCTCAATATTTAATAATTATTTTATAAGAAATGTGTGCATGCAGCCATATGTATAAGCCACAATACAATGGAAGCCACAAATCCTTGAGCATGGCTTGTGAACGCTAGTGGAATTGTTTTGATGGGTATATTGATTAATATGAAATTTCAAGGAAATATTTTGATTACTAAAAAGTCTCAATAATAAGTTAACATTGTATATTTGTTTTCATTTCCATTACAAACTCTTCAATCCTCAACTATTATTGAATTTTTAAGTGAATAAATCTCTTCATTGGAACCTCATTGGGATCTCCGGAGCACATGCCTTACTAAAAACAATTATATTAATAGTTGCAGGACCTACGAGTTAGATTAACGTTTTAGGCAATTCAACGTCATGTGCTCAACATCTATGCGGAATTGTATACGTGGGCATCATTGTGAAAATTAGATCTTTGGCTGTAGTTCCAAAATATATGTTACCACTAAAGTAACCAACTGTTGATTGAGTTGATAAATGGTTTCATTCTAGTAAGAAGGAAAACATAGTTTCAAATTCGGGGATATACATTTTGAAAGAGACAAAAAATTACTTCTTCTACATAAAGGGGGAGAGATTTTTTTTTTGTAATATAAAATAACTTATTAAATACATGATAGAAAAATGTATACTTGTTTCCTTATTGCTAGCAACAAAGAAATTCCCGTCCAGCTATCTATTGTTGCCGTAAATCAAATGTGAATCAGTCAAGTTTGTTGACAAATTAATGCCCACAAATGCACGCATATATACACTTCGTTGGCTCAACCTAGTTCGAGCAAAGAATGGGAAAAAAAGGAAAGAAAAGTACCTGAAGACGATACCGAGTTCGAGCAATAACGATGGCTAACAGCGAACTCCACTTAGTGCGACTCGAGTTCGAGCAATGACGACTGACGGCAATCTCCACTTCGTGCGACTCGAGTTCGAGCGATGACGGCGATGGAGAGACAGAGTGGTAGTGCGACGGCGACGGCGTGGGGTCGCTATGGGGATTGGGGGGACCGGGTGGAGGCGTGGGGTCGCGCGCGGTGCGGTTTGGGGGGACCGGGGGGAGTGGGGGAATGAATGACAGGAAGGAGGGAGATGAAATGAATATATTTTTATTTTGGGAGTGTATAGGCGGGCTCTTGGGGCCTTTTGGCGCCCTATGTAGAGAGTAGGGCGCTAAAAGGGGTGCCTTTGGCGCCCTACCCTCAAGATAGGGCGTCAAAAGGGGTGCGTTTTGGCGCACTCTTCTGAGGATAGACACCTAAAGTTGTATATCCGTTCTTATAATTACCAAAATGCCACCGCCTTCATTTTTACTCATTTTTTAAAAGAAGGATGCGAATTTCAGTAGTAAAAACAATATTTGTAGTAGTGAATATTTCTCTAAAAAAAAAAAGCCATGCTTACAAGAATAAACGGATCAAAGTAAATATCAATCAAGGAGTGCATGAATGAATTGGAGGTGTAAGTGTAACTTTAATGGATTCGTACACAACAACTTTGTGAGATGTTGGCCACAACAGGAAGATAGATATGATAAAATAATGTCTTGTGAGTCTGGAATAAGTTCAACATCTCAAAGGCAGAAAAGAGGGAATCAGGAACTCCCCTCTGCATTTTGTTGCAGGTCCAAGTTAAAAGCATTTCATTATTTTCCTCATCTATTATCTTCAATATATTATATATCCCAACCAAAAGATGCTTCTTTACTGGTAATTAGTCCCCATTAATGCTACTATTTATAATCACAATTAAAGGCACACTTATTGGGAACATCAAGTTCCCTTTAATTTGCATTTGATATCATTATTTTATAGGTGGATTAGCTCTTAAAAGAAAAGAACACCAACTTTCATGTTAACTGGTTCTGATACTGTGTGTTTTTTCACTTCCCACTTTTTCTTCCTTGTAATGCCCACCATAAAGTCATGCTGCATGCATCTTCAATTTGGTAAATAAAAAAGTGAATCAGTCGAATGCTTTATCACCCTTTTTTTTAATAAAAGATATGCGCTCGTCATTAAATTTAACCTCTTATTAAATCATGCATATAAAAACATCATAAGATTCTATTTGATGGGTTAATTAACATAACAAATGTCTCCTTTACTCCCTGGCACTGTCAATTTCTCATGGTATCGAGTCCAAATTTTGAATTAAGTTAATACTTAAGTGAAGCATAATGCCTATGGAAATTTTATGCTAACTCAGGCACCAACTTCCTTCGTTTGGTCATATTATTTATGCATTTTCACCACTTCAATTATGTGTGTGTATCTCAATTCTGTTATGAGTGGACAACACATGTTAGCTTAAAATTATAAATTTTGTTTTCATCATGGGTTGAATTAATCATATTTTATCAAGTGAATTTATAACATTTTAGGGGAGTTTTGGTCCTATTGTTGGACTTTTATTGGGTTCAAATGCATTAAATATGATTAATGATAATTATACGAAATTAAATCTAATCAAGGTTAAATAGTCATATTTTTAATCATTTTGTTAAATGATTGATTTTAGGACATTTGATGCTACTTAATATCAATTGTCATTGTAGGCATCTATGGAAGAATTGGGCTTTCAATTGCAATAGGCCTCATCCATTTGTTCATCATCCAATGACCAATTCCATGAACCCATTATTCCACCTGATACCATTTCCTTTCATTGATCTAGCCCACCTCATTCATTTTCTTTGGACCTTTATTATCCATTCATGGAGGACACGCACACACATTCAAGCCTGGAACATTTCATGAAACTATTCAATATCCCTTAATCCCAAAAAAACGCACCTACAGCCGCCACTTCCATTACTCCATTTCCCAACCATTTTCCTGGGGGTTTTCATTTCCATTTTCGCAGAAACACCCATTCCATTTTCCCCATTCGCACAGCAGCCGCCTCATCCTTGGACCCTCTGCTCTCTCATCCATTTTCACGCGCACACATCCAGCAGCGACGGGAAGAGAGGAGTTGAGGGAATATATTGACAGCTCCTGGTTCGTCACTGTTCCAAGGCTCCATCCTCGTCATCATAAGCGTTGTTCGTCACCCAGCTTCATTCCAGTGTCCATTCGTCCGTCATAGAATCATCATCGTCGTCACTGTGCTGCAATACGTACCCAGTTTTTTCCGTCACTGTTCAGTGATGATGATGGCTGTGTTCAGATGTTTGGAATTCTCCATTGCAGGCTAATTTCTTTAATTCTCTAATTCAATAATAATGGCATGAGTTTGAGTTTTTAAAGGGGAGTTTTAGTTACTTTAATTTTTTATCCAATAATTGATTAACAATTCCTAAGTCTTAAGATATTTTTTCTAATTGTTGGAACGATTTTTATTGCTTGAATATGATTATATTGTAGGAATTACTGTGACTGAAATTTTTGTTTAGCAATTGATATTGGACTTATTATAACTTTAATTTCAAGTATGATGTTGTGGTATCACATTGTATTGAATTTAGAATGAATATTTTGTGATTTTCTAAGGTGACTTAGAATCTTGGATCAAATAATCTTTGCTGATTTTAATTCTATTATTTGAATTTAAGAGTTACAATCAAGTAGTGGTTTTATTATCCTTAATTCCTCTTTACTATTCTGGTGGCAGTTAGTAAATTGGAAGTTTGGAAAATATTTTGTGGCAATTCGAGGTGACTCGGTTGTTGGATTAAAGCTTAATTATAATTCTTTAATTCAATCTTTTAACTCCCATATCTATTGAAGTGATGATTGCCTGCGTTGTTGAGTTGGAGAATTAATTTCCATCATCGTCTAGCCGTATTTCAATTTATTTTCATTTGTTTACTTGTTTTCATATTAAAAAATATAAAAAAAGTATTTTAATTTTAGTTTAATTCATAGTATTCACATAAAACTTTCTCAAATTAATTTTCCATTTAAGTTACTTACATTTAATTACTAGGATTTAATTTCATTTTCAACTCCTCAAAGTGAATACGACCCAGATTGATGCTATACTACATTAATTCGATTAAATGTTTGACACGGACCTAAGGCGATTAAATGTTCGCTCGTCATGGGTCATTCCATTTTATTTTATACTACGTACCTTGCATTTATTTTGCTCTGATTAATTTTTTTATATTAAATAAGTTGAATAAATTACTTTAAATTATATATATATCCTGAAATACCTATATGTATCGTTATATTATATATCAATCTATAAATTATGTAAATTAATTTAAGAAATTAATAAATATATCGATTTACTATGAAGTTTTTTAATCTCCCACATAAACGTATAAGAATTTATATTAAGGATTGAACGTAGCATTATTTAATGAGTCTAATTTCATACTACGGACAAATCAAGTTAAAACCCGCTTTAGCATCCTAACAATACAACACAGGTAAAAGAAATGTAGAATTAGCGGTAATCATTACTGTTTATGATATTAAATATAAGATTTTTGTTTATATTGCGGTAGATGTAAATACGAAGAATTGGAACATATTCATGATTACTTTGAACTAAAGCTGGCACTGATAGCACTGTTTATGGTAAAAATCTTCCGTGGAACATATTCAGTGGTGTTACTTTCCAAAATCTTATACTCTAAAAATATTTTTAACAATATTTTTTGTAAAATAAGATAATCTTCTCTACATATTTATCTCAACTTACGTAAAAGTATTTTACTACCATGTTTTCAAAAGTACACACCGTACGTTTGCCCTCGCAGCTTTTTTTTTCCCCTTTCTTTCTATAGGTTACATCCATAATAAATCCAATAAATGGCTTGGCATATTAATATATTTTCGTTTTGAGAGAGATTAAACATTTATAATATAAGGAATCATAGTTCGAATCCACGTAAGAAACATGTTTATAGCTCCGTTTGGTAAGCCCGTTGGTATAACGGGTGCGTTTACCGAAACACTTTTCCTCTCACATAAACTACCTCGGAATCTGTGTCCGTTTTTCCAACGGGCTATTCAAACGGAATCTATATTTTATATTAACGTTTTGAAGTGTTGAATGCATTTGCGAGTTTTTTCTGCCATGGAATTGCACTTGTGAGTGATACGATTTGTAATTGTCACTATATAAGGGCTGGTTTGGATGTTAGGTTTGAAACCTAGGTTTCACAGATTCCGAGATAAAACCTAAGTTTTGAAATGTGATTTATGTTTGGGAAATTATAGCTTTTACAGATTTTGAGGTAAAAAAGTAAGAAAAAATGGGTATGAAAGAGGAAAGTAAGAAATAGAAAGAGAGAAAAAGTAAGAAAGAGGAAAGTAAGAAAGAGTAGTAAAAAGAGAGTATAAAAGAGAAAACCTAGGTTTCAAACCTAGGTTTTGAAACCTAGGTTTCAAACCCTTGAAACCAAACCAACCCTAAATCTGTTATAGTTTTTCATATAATAAATTTGAATCCACACAAATATATTTTTTTCATTTCAAAGTACAAGTCATTCTTAATGGGAGTTTTAGTTTCAGGTTTCAAATAAGTAAAATATTTAAGGAATGGTTCAATGGATAAAAATATTTAATGAGAGGTCCCATTGGCAACATGAAGTGTTGTCAACGTAGCGCATGCTGTTGTCAATACAAGGACCTCATGTTGTCAATGAGACCTCTCATTAAATATTTTCATCTATGTGACTATTCCTTAAATATTTTACTTATTTGAGATCTGAGATTAAATTTCTCATTTTTAATTACTGCCAGCAGAAAAAAAGTCATTTTTAATTACTACCTCACCATAATTTAAAAAAAAAAAAAGCAGTTACCACGTTAAAGTTATTTTATCCTTAAGCTGTGAATGAAAGAGAAACACACCAAGCAAAGATTGATAAATAAATATTAAATACTTTTAAATCGTTTATAGTATTTTATGGAGTAAAAATTGTTCTAGAAGAAGATTTGCATTTTGCGCGGGAGGGAGCGGGACAGTTGGTGGTTGACAGATGGCACTATATTTGAGTTTTGATAAAGGTCGAAAGAAATCATCCAGCACGGTCACTGCTTCTGCTGTGCCTCAACGGTTATTCTCATTCTATCTATCTGCGACGGCTGAAGTCAGCGTCAGGTGAACCAGAGAGAGAGAGAGAGAGAGGGGCATGCTTCGTCAGTGCAGAACAAGTCTCATTAAGCTTTCCATGATCACCATTAATGCCTCCAAGTTGGTTTCCTTTCCCCTCCCGCGCACTATAGCACCGTCCTCTGCTAACCTGCGCCGTTTCTGCACCACGGACACCGACTACGATCCTCAGTTCGATCGCCTCTTTGATGCAAAGCGGTCTTTCCGAACACAAATGCGCAGAGAACTGAAGATGGACCCTATTCTCAGATCTCAAGAAGGTGCCTCTCTCTCTCTCTCTCACACACACACTCATTTTCTTTACTTTTTCGGTAATTTTATGTATCCAAACTAATGTAGTCGTTTTTTGTTGTTTTTCTTGTTGGGAATAGTACTGAGTGGTCCTTACTTGATATAGTAAAGAGAATTTGAGACTTGGAGGGAGAGACAACATTGTTAAAAATAGATGGACTGAATTTCTTTTATCACTGGCATAGAGGGAGCAAAGGTGTGATTCGATGTCATTCTTAATGTATAAGTAATTGAATTTGTAATTTTTATTTATGGTAATCAAATTCAAATTACTTTAACAATATTTGCGAAACTTTCAATTGTGAATTTGGAGTTCAATATATATCATCATCAGCGCGGTCTCTTGCTAATTATGAATTTCTGGCATGTGTCAAGATTGTATACTTGCAGTTTCCTGCAGATTTCGTGGCATATGAATAATATAATTTGGTTTTTGCGTTCAATTCATTCTGAGCAAGGGTGTTTGTCTTTCAGATGATGCTATTCAGAGGATTGTTTTAGAAGCTCCGTGGTTCAAGAACAGTACCAGCATATGCGCTTATACAAGTTCTAATGCTTTACGAGAAGTAGATACATAAATTGTTTCAGCAATATTATCTAACCTTGCGACAGGTATGTTCTGTATTTGACCTTTTACCAGTGATTGGCCTGCTGGTTTGTTATATATGCTTTGATGAGTAATCAATATCCTATCTTAAGTTCTGAACTCTTCATGCCTCTAGCTGCTCTTTATTTCCTGGTGAAGGGGACAGCATAGCGCAATTCATGTTAAGAAATGAGTTTGAGCTGATTAATAATATACAATAATTGGCAAATTACAATTCAAATGAGTAATTATGTGGAGTCATACATGTATGTTTGATCAGATGGTAAACGAAGATTGGGTAGAACTTTGAGTGGATAAAAAATTTAACAACACTCTTTGTGCAGGAAATATGTTAGACAGAATTCAAATAGAGAT
>JANTPZ010146446.1:0-16474 GCA_025593235.1 Vachellia pachyceras
GCGGTGATGCAAATGGAGCAAGAGAAGGAGCTGGAGGAGAAGGTGAAGAAGGTGCAGGGGATGCAAGTGGGGAAGAGTGGGAGCTTAATGTTCTGTGCGGGGGAGGCGCAACTTTATACGCTGGACCAGCTGATGAGAGCCTCTGCGGAGCTTTTGGGGAGGGGATCATTAGGGACCACGTACAAAGCGGTGTTGGATAACCGTTTGATTGTTACTGTGAAACGCCTTGATGCTGCTAAAATGGGTCCCGACTCAACCAAGGAAATCTTTGATAGCCATATGGAATCGGTAGGTGGGCTTCGCCACCCCAATTTGGTGCCACTTAGGGCCTGTTTTCAGGCCAGGGAAGAGAGGCTTCTTATCTATGATTACGAGCCTAATGGTAGTCTTTTCTCCCTCATACACGGTAAGTTTCTCCATTCCCGACTTGTTAAATTTAGTTAATATCCATCTCTGTATTCCTTCTCCGGTCGGCGGGATGAGGGTCGGCGGGATGAGTCATTCACTTCACAACGAATTGATTCTCGCAGGCCTTGTGCATACTTGTTTCCTTGATTTGCGGTTTACTATTTAACTTTGAATAAAAGTGCGTTTGATGTTGCCAAAAAAAAAAAGTATTCAAATAGCTAATGACGTGGAGTTCATGAAACATCTTTTGAAACTCTCCTCACATGCGATCCATTTCTTGGATTTGATAGCTCCCGAGCTTTGTTAACCGAGAATCTTGCAGCATGCTACTTAACAATTGCTTTTTCTTAGGTTAGGTGACTAATATAGTCTTCATGAGAAGACTGGTCTTGTCGTCTAGCGTTCTGTCGATTGCTCTGTTTCTCTCTCACCCTATCACGGCCAGAACTCATTGACAGATGGGGATGGCTGTTGATTAGTACGTTGTCACTCTCTGTTGCTTGAGCTGCTTCTTAAGGCTCCCGATTATGTGTGCATTGCGGTTGATTAGAACGTTTCAACGCGGATGATACTAACAAATGGCATTAGGACGTTTACGTTGTACGAACATTGACTGGAGCCATTCAATGGTATTCCGTCGGTGGAGAAGTACTTTTACCATTTACGAGATAAGTGTGTGAAGGAGATTATCTCGTTTTGCGAAAAAAATACTGTTGAACGTACTTTTGGGGTGTTGAGAAGCTTTACCAAACACCCCATTATCGATAACGACAAGCTGTGTCCAATGAGTTGAGCTTTTAATTGACCGGCAGGGGCGGAACCCAGTTTGCCTGCGTATTATTAGTGTAACGTGCTCAAGCAAGCACCGAATGGATTCCCTTGTCCTTCTGGGGTCCCTTCTGTATGATGTTCAATATACTTTAGATATCTGCTGCACTGAAACTTAATGACTAGTGTGATGGACGCAGGTTCAAGATCAAGCAGGGCAAGGCCGTTGCACTGGACATCGTGTTTGAAGATAGCAGAGGACGTAGCACAAGGGCTGTCCTACATCCACCAAGCATGGAGACTTGTGCATGGCAACCTAAAGTCCTCCAACGTTTTGCTCGGTCCAGACTTTGAAGCGTGCATAACTGATTACTGTCTCTCAGCATTGGCCAACCCTTCCTGCTTCGATGACGACCCGGATTCTGCTGCGTACAGGGCACCCGAGACTCGGAACCCGAATCACCAGCCAAGCCCCAAGTCCGACGTTTACGCATATGGTGTTATGTTGCTGGAGCTTCTGACGGGGAAGCCTCCAACGGAACACCCTTTCTTGGTGCCGGCGGATAGGGTGCGTTGGGTGAAGTCCGTGCGGGGAGATCATGGAGGAGAAGACAACAGAATGGACATGCTTGTTGAGGTTGCTACTACATGTAGCCTGACCTCTCCTGAGCAGAGGCCCACTATGTGGCAGGTCTTGAAGATGTTGCAGGAAATTAAAGAGATCGTGTTGTTCGAGGATAGTGCATTAGACCAACGCACCTCCACTTCTTAACGTCTTGTTCTTGTATCGTATTTTCCTTTTTAGTATAATATTATTATTGGATATAGAGAAAACAAATCACGAGCCATACAATGGTCTATTCCGTCAATTCCACTTTCAATGCGTGCTTCAGTAAATAAATAACATGGGATTAAATATAGAAAAATACAGGTGACTGTGTGAGGCTTAAGTAATACGCACCTGTATTATTTTAATTCTAATTGCATGTCAAGCTCTTTTTCATACCACAACTCATCATTTATCAAGTTTGTTAAATAACATTATGTAATATAACTGTAATTTTGTAGAATTTGTACTTGCAAAATTTCGAAATTTTTGTTAAGAGAATTTTCTTTTCTTAAAAATAAAATGCGAGGTAATTATTAATGGCTGTTTGTTTCTTCAATTTTATTAGCCATACCAACAATTGCCTAGGGGTCAAATGAATCTTCCAAATCGTTGTTCCAGCATTTTCTATTATTTTATTTGACACGGCAGAATCTTCTCACATTATTACGATCATGACATATTTTTCCTCCAGGATTTTGAAACGGAAACACGACGTCGGCCGGACTATGGCCTATGGGCTAAGTGGGTTTATTTTTGGGCCAGAGTATGGGCTAAGCCCAGATTGAAGGAAGCATGCCCATCGTCCCCGCGTTTCCCAGGAAAAGGAGGACGTTGCCGACTGATATGGCAGCGCAGAATCTGCTAGAATGACCTCATGAGTCCGCAGGGCAGGACGATGATATTTATTCATTATTACGGGACGCAACATTTAGATTTAGGCTCTCCGGAGACTTGAATGAGAAGCCCACTCTTTTGGAGTAAGATTATTTGAAGAGGAACCTAGAAGGTAACCAATGGACACCGATATGATTGAGGCGGGCAAACCGTCGCCCCAGGAGGTGGCGGTGCCCTCTAATTCCGGTCACAACGACTTCATTCGAGATTTACTCAAATTGGCACGCCAGCTTATCGATCAGGGGAAGCCTTCCCAAGCCCTCCATGCGGTAATCTTTATTCTTTTCCACACATTCTTTCAAACCACCATTTTCTTTCTTCTCTCCAGCTGCCGATTGATTTTTCTGCTCATTTTATTTTAATTTTCTTTCCAGTTTCGAAGCTTCATGTTTTATTACCTTTTTTTATGTTATAATTCTGGTTTCTCTTCCAATCTCAATAATTAGAAGAGAGGAGAATTTCCTTTCTTTGCGTACCTATTATTAATGTTCGTGCTCAAGAATTGCGCTCTTGAACTTTGTTTCGAGTCATCGGTTGAAAGGGTTTTCATACATGCGGGGCTCTTGTTACTGTAACATTCAAGTGGATTATCACGTTACAAAGAATTGATTTTGCCCCTCATCTGAGGCACGATTGGACATTATGATTACCACACCGTTCTTTGGGCCTTTGAACTTGGTAACTGAACTTCATCAGTGTGCTATGGTTCGATATCTTGGGCAAGACAAACTTAGGGCAAAAAGTGAACCATATCAATAAAATTGTGGAAAATAATTACTATATCATGGGTTGCCAAGAATGCATTAAGAAATGTGTGAGACTGTTTGATACGGTGGTGTTTTGCCAGCCGTAAGTGATGTAGCGCAATATCTTGAAAGCCATCCATTAGAATGCCAACCTTGTGCACAATTTAGGATGAAGAGTGACAACGATTCGTGATAACCATGACTACGAATCCAATATCACATCCTTAGATTACCTAGTAGATAATGTCATTACGACTTAAAAAGCTTTGATTTTGAGGACTTCGAAAGACTCTAATTTGGGATGGAAGAAAATTCTAGTTCACTTGTAGCGCATTCTAGGTTCTGCCCACCAATATGCATGATTATTCCAAATGCTTGTAAGAATAACAGAGGTAAGTATACGTCTGATCTGATTTAGTGTCACAAGTTTTCACCTTAGAGCAGATACTTAAGTTCTAAAGTTCCAACATAGCACTAATTAAATGCATATTTTCCAGATCTGTGGTACACTCTAGACATGAATATGATTTCCAGTAGAACAAAAACCTTTATGGAAGTTAACATCTACATCATTGAAGACGGAGGGCTATTAGATTCTTGCAGTGTTTATTCATATAACGGGTTCATTGTCAGGTCATCCCTCTGTAGGGCATTATTTGCTCCAAGACTTTTTTATTCGAATGTCGTGGACAACTAACAATTCATGTTATTAATTTTAGTAATTTTGTGCTAGTTACCTTTTAGCTCTGATTGTGACTATTTTTCTTGTTGTGCTCTACAATTAGTTGCGGAATATATTTATATAATGCCTTGGAGGCATGAGTTGCGAGCAATTTTATTTTGTTTCTTTGGTTTTGAGTTTTGACATTGTCCTTGGCGAATGAGCCAATTTAATTTTGGCTACTATGCTCTGGAATTTAAACGGCGATGAGTCAGCTACCCAAACAAATGAAGGAGTTCATCTATTGTAATTTGTGAAACATAAAACTCTATTATGAAAATTGCAAAATGCTTGGCAAAGGAGAAAACATATTTTAAAGCTGTAAAACCGGAAGCCTTTTTGTTGGCTGATAGTTACCTATTTTTGGAACAGGTGGTAGCTGCCATGAAGAGCAAAGGTGGGGATGAAGCCGTGTTTCAGTTCTTAAACCGAGCTCGTGAGCTGTATAGAAGTAGACTGCGAGAGAATGCGGCCGTTGATCAACTGGCTTCTTTGTTCGCTGAGTGTGCCATTGCTGAAGCTTTACCTGTAAATATTGAAACATCTGCAAATAGCATTTCTGGGTCATCAGTTATTCCAGATGTTCACGAGACATCTATACTGGCGGAAACTGGGAGGACGCAAGTTGTACTGGATGCTAGTTCAGACGGGAGTAGCTTCATCTGTTTGAAGTGTGGGGGACTTGTTAGCATCCACCGCAAAGACGAGCACTATGCTTACTGGTGTTGTTAACTCTTTGGCAAAAGGGTGCGTTGGCTATGCCTTGTTTCTCTATGCATCGTCACCATGCTGAAGTTGGTTTCTTCAACTTAATACGGGGAAGGTTTCAGTTTTTTTTTTATGACAGCACATGCTAGAGGAATTTATGGAACATCTTTGAAAATGTACTCATGACTATCCAGTGCCTTGGTCTTTGGAACAGTCTTACTGGGGTAGAGTCTTTGAATCCTGTATACCATATGATTGACAATATAATAGAGTCGAGCAGAGCAATGGTATCTTATTCATAGGATTCGGGCCATGGTAGTCTCGGATTTTGTATGAATCTTAGGCATGTATGCATTTAAGTAACTTTCGTTTCGCCATTATCTTCAGTCATACTGTAAATAATAGTAATAATTTCAATGATTTTTATGTCGCGCTTTTCTTAAATTGCTATCGCATAATAGCTGCTGCTCTCCCCGCCATATCTCCCACCAATCAAATAGGCAAAAAAGTAATTTTCATTATAACTACTATTGGAACCAGAACTAGCTTAGATCGTCTTTAGAACAGTTTAGTTGGCTCATGCACTCATTTCGAGTGCATCATCAAGAAGCACATATGGTTTCACTAGAATTCGAATCACGTATAATTGTTCCAGTGTCTCATTGTTTGTGTGTGTCACAAGGCAACAGTGAAGCAGAAGGTTTTTGTTTGCTTCGTCAACAAGGAAAGCAGAAGAGCTTACTGACAAACCCACCGTTGTTGGTTACATCCTCCGACCCTTTGAAGAGTGTGAACAGATTTTCGTTTGTAAAATTGTGAGGAGAATAAATTTTAACATAATGCATATATATTTGGATAAATGTTGAATTTAGAGTGTATTTATTCTACCAAGAGTTTTTTTACTTAAAATGTATTTTAAAAAATGAGTTACTAAATACGATAATTTGCAAGTTAACAAACTTTTAGATTAAAAAAAATTCTTTTAAGTTCAAATGTGATTCCTAACAGACACACATTATCAATGTCATTAACTCACTTTTAATTATGTTTTAGTTTAAAAGAAATCTATCAAGTATATATGCTTAAATATCTCTCTGGCATTTGCTATGCATCCTAAGATGTGAAAAGTGAATATAGATGTTTCAATTTTATCAGAGTGATGCGAAAGTAGCCTCTCACATAATTCAGGTGAATGGCAATTCATTCAGTATAGCCCAGGGGTATATTTGAGATCACGTTTCAAAATATATTCACACAACATAAAAATTCTCTTATATACTTTAAGTGTTTAAATTAGCACATTTTAAGTAATTTTATAAAGTTTTAAGTAAGTATGCGAAAAAGATTTTATTTCAATTTATGTGAAATTATTTTTAAAAGTTTTCTAAATAAACACTTGTCTTGTAAACAATTGAAATGATAACTTTCACCGACCGTATTATCGTTAAAAACCATCGCGTGATGCAAGAATTCGATGGCAGCTCCATGAGAGGAGGACGATGATGAATGGAGGCCACGTACGAAGCGCCAGGGTCACTCTTGAATTGACGAATCACAAGTCAATCATCGCCAAAACACCATTAAAGCTCATCTGCCAAAAAAAGAAAAGAAGTCACTAACTTCGCGCTCAGGTTGTTAATTAACTATTAAAACTCATCTCAAACTTTGCTATTAATAAATCATGAATTGTATGGTGATTTTGAATTTCATGTAATCCATAAACCATGCATAACAGTAAAATAAACAGTGTCAATCTATTTTTCCCACAAATAACCAAACAAAAAAATATCAGAAATTTTATCAGACTCTCGAAGCAGAGGCAACGTGACATGACAACGAGCGATTGGCGATGTGGCCTCATCGGCATCAACATTTTAGCATATTTAAGGGAGGAAAGATCCGAGGAATGCAAAATCAGAACCCTTTGACCCTTCCTTTCTCGTTTGTTATCTGAATGCGAAATTATAGAAGGAAGGAGGAGACTCAGGATTGTCCTCGTATCTCGGCCGCCTTTCCTGTCTCACCCATTTACATTCCTCCGGTAAGTTCATTGTCGATGAAAGTGCTGGCCTTCGTCTGGATCTATTGTTTGCTTCGTGCTATTGGTATCTTCTCAGTTCTGGCACGCGGATCCCCGAAACTCTAAACCTTCTTTTTTTTTTTAAGCATGCATCGCACTAAATATAAACTCGGGAGATTATCGTCAACATCCGTAATCTTACGTTTCCCGATGCACGTAAATTGCCATAATTGGTTATGGATTGAATTGGGGTAGTTCATATTTGTGTAAGGAAAGGAGCTTCGAGTTTTATGGACACAAACTTGATATCGATGAATATGGATGGTTCTTGGCTGGCCGCTATCTGGCCTTCGACGTGTGGAATGCTGGTTCTATACTCTTATTTGCTCTCGTCTTTGGAGACACTACTTTGAAGCGCTAGTGATGATGTAGGCTTGTGGAGGAATTCTTGTGCCGTTATGCCATATCCGGTTTCTGTAAATTTTGGAGCTGTGCTCCTTGTCCACCCAGACCCTGCTTTGATGTGATTCCCAAAAGAACCATTTTCTTTTAACAATCTAGTTCTAATTCTGTCTGCTGATGAAAATCTAAGCTATTATTATGAATGGTCTGAACGCAACTTTTCGCCTGGATATATGAACTTCTATCTGATTGGGCTTCATTTCATTTTGATTTGTAATGCTCTGGGTATCAGACGGTTTATTCGAGTAGTTGTGCTTTTCAGCTATGAAGAATTTGTATCACTTCACCTGCAAATTATGCTGTAGATTTAAACCTATGTTTTTTTAAGACGTAGTGCCTATGCTATTTGTTCAATTCCTCATCTGTTTGTTCTCTATACTGCCGCATCTGTGATTGTTTAATGTGTTTATGATCAACTAATAGATTTGTAATTGTTTTGGTGCATGCAGCATATATCTACAGGATATATAAAGTACAGTACTTTGAGTGTCTGGGAAGTTGACTAGCGGGATTACTGTCAAAGAATGGCGTTCAAGGCTTCCTTCAATATTTGAGATATTGAGAATACGATGGCCTTATCAGTCTTAAATTTTTTGAACGCCACATTAGATTGGGTGACATTTGCTTTAGACGCTCCTTCTGCACGAGCTGTTGTTTTTGGCTTTCATATTGGCGGTAATATTTCATATCCTTGACTGAAATATGTTCACGTGATGGCTAATTACCATATGATCAATTGATTTACCGTTATTGCTATCTTCTATTTGAAGGACATTTATTCGTGGAAGGTCTTCTTCTTGTAGTCATCCTTTTCCTGCTTTCCCAGAAAAGTTACAAGCCTCCTAAACGGCCCTTAACAGAAAAGGTTAGGTCAACAGTATTGTTTCAATTTATTAAATATTTTATGTGTTTATGTGTGCGTTTATTTATGAAATTTGTGAATTTGTTTATTACTTCGGTTGTTTGCTTCCAGTGAGGGTTTCAGTTGTGTAAAGGTAAAGTTTATACGAGGCCCATATAAATATTTTGTGTGCAAAATTTGGACATCTGGTAGATTATAAATTGTGATTTTCAGGAAAATAAATCTTAATTTATCCCCTCCTTCAACTGTAGGGGGATTCTCCCCATTATGTTCATGTAAAACAAGGATTGGTATGTTATGTAATCGAATAGTTGTTATATCAATGTTTTAAAATTTTCAAAATAATTTCAAGTTTATATAGAAGTTTGGCTAATGTGGTTACTGGTTTTTAGTTGTTCAAATGATCTAGTGTTCGGGTATCTTTTGTCATCATTTGTGAACTTTCTAGAATTTCCAAGCTTCTCTGCGGAACTGGTCCCTCATGATTTGTCTCTGAGTGGTCTTAATACATGAGTCACGAGAATGGGATTAACTACTTGCACTTGACAGAAGGCTGATTAATAGCTTCATTGCTGATGCATTCGGCTTTTGGGATGATTGTTCTGGCAGTTGTGATCTGTTGAGATGACATGATCTATTCTGTATTTAATGGAACTGTGATTGGAGCTTTAGGTCTGGTAGAAGGTTGGTAGATCTGAAGGCCATATTGGTTTGTTCTTTTTTGAATTGGAAATGCAATCAATGGAATTGTGAAGATGTTGAATGCTTGGTGGGGGAATTGGATAGGACTTTGTTTCAGACTTTCCTGCCTATTTTGCATTTTTCTTTCATTACCCAAGTCCTTCAATGGTTTCAATGCGCTTTATATGGACTTCTGGTTTGTAATTTTTTCTTCTCTTATCTTGTAGAAGGTGCTTGTTCATATTTATGTGCTTTCTATTACATATTGTTGTACATCACTTGCTGCTTTTGAGTAGGGTGGCAATATCGACTCTTTAGAAAGAAAATGCTGCAATGCTAAGATGGACATTGGTAGATTGTGCTATTATTGTCCATGGGGAATTCCTATTTATATTGTTATTTTCCAGGATAAACTTAATCTATTGATTGACTATTTATGATTTGAAACCCTCAAACTGTGCATTTCAAGATAATATTTTAAAAAAAAAATGGTGGAAGTCCAATGATATTACCCACTATCATTTTGTCACCTTAACATTATTGGAGTACATGCCTAATATCTGCAGGAAATAGATGAGCTTTGTGACGAATGGGTTCCAGAACCCCTTATTCCTCATCTTAGTAAAGAGATGCAGTATGAACCACCAGTGCTACAGAGGTGAGTGATTTTTCTTGAGGGAGATCTGATTTATGTTAATGATTTTTATATGTTTGGACTTGGACATACTATATTTTATTTGTATTTCTTGTTTGCTTTGTTGATTGAGTGTTTAAGATGATTTGAAGTCTTGACAGAAAAATGTCATGATGTGCATTCATTTTGTTAAGTAAGTTTACCTATAGGATTATCAGGGAAAAACAGGCAATTATCTACCTTCATCTTCCTGCTGGTGAGATGAGTTATGTTTCTTGCAGTGCTGCGGGGCCACATGCCATCATTAATGGTAAAGAAGTTGTGAACTTTGCTTCAGCAAACTATCTTGGGTTGATAGGTCATAAGAAGCTACTTGTAAGCAAATTTTCCTCATACCAGTGATAATTTTCTGTTTTGAGTTCTGCTACAGTACAGTGTATTAATTGCATCTTTCTATTCCAGGAGTCATGCTCTTCTGCTCTGGAGAAATATGGCGTTGGTTCTTGTGGTCCTCGTGGGTTTTATGGAACGATTGGTAATGTTCATTTAAAAAACAAAGTTCTTTGCTAGTAAATGATTGTTCTCTTATGTTACTTTTCTTTTCCCCAGATGTGCACCTTGACTGTGAAGCCAGAATAGCAAAGTTTTTGGGAACCCCTGATTCAATTCTCTACTCCTATGGACTTTCCACCATGTTCAGTGCAATTCCTGCTTTCTCTAAAAAAGGAGATATTATTGTTGTGTAAGCATAAACTCTGTCTTTGACTATTGACTATATGGTTCTGTCCAGTTTTTCAGCCTTTTCAGACAATCATAGAGAACAGTGATAGCCAAACATTGCTGATGTGCTAGCTTAGCAGTTTTATCTCAATTTTTTGGGCCAAAGTGGTTTCTTTTTCAATTCTTCTGCTTCTTTGTGCTGATTTGCTAACAGTAAAGTAAGAGCTGAATTTGATTCTATCTATCCACGTGACAGTTAAAAGCCCTTGTTAAAATGTCAATGTGATAAACTCTCTGATTATCTGAGGCAGCCTTTGGCACACATTTGAAGCTTTAGTTTTTTAATTCTCATTGTATCAAGGTTTAACTTTTGCATACAAGGGGGTCTTTTACAGGGATGAAGGAGTCCACTGGGGGATACAGAATGGGCTTTATCTTTCTAGAAGCACAGTGGTGCATTTCAAGCACAATGACATGAATTCTTTAAGAGAAACTCTGGAGAAAATTAGTACAAAAAGTAAACGAGCCAAGAAAGTGAGGCGCTATATTGTTATTGAAGCTGTCTATCAGGTAGATCTTATCTATCATGCATTCCACCTTAGCTTTATGCTCCTAACTTGTGTTTTTCAATCTATATATCCTACATGATCAGTCATCATAAAAAGAGGATTTACCTTCTGGCATTTTGAAAAGGCGTCTGCTTGCTTTGCTGGCTTGTTGTCATATGTTGTAAATCGTCATATATGAATGACTGATATATATTAACAGTGATAGTGGGATAATCAGCCATTGCTAATGGAATGTATCTATGAAGGATTGAATTAACAAGTTTGAGCCTTGAAACATATCAATTTTTTGGTTGGTGTTATATTCATCAATCAAGGTATAAATATAAAGATATTCATTAGCCACGGAAGGGAGGGATGACTAGCAAGAAACATGCTTTGATTTAGATTCAAACAGCCTTTTCTGCTGATGTCTCAAGCCAATCACCCTGCCTTGTTCTCCTTAATTTTTTTTGGTTATTCTTGCTTCTTCAATCGGTCCTTATGGGGACATAAATGCTGAATTTGCATGTGGAATAATAACTGTTGCAATTAGATATGTATTTATCACATTTTCATTGTCTTAAAAACTATTGCTGCTTACCTTGTCTTGTTCATAATTTACTGTAATAATTCTTTTCACAGCATTTGCTGTACTAGCACCAGTCTATAAATGCTTTTCATGTTTGACCCATACCTGCTAACAACCTTTTCTTTTCTATACATTTTTCAGAATTCTGGTCAAATTGCACCCTTAGATGAGATCATTAGATTGAAGGAAAAATACCGTTTTCGTGTTTTGTTGGATGAGAGCAACTCAATTGGTGTGCTTGGAAGTTCTGGAAGAGGTCTCACTGAATTTTATAAAGTTCCAGTATGTGATGAAAATCTCTCTCTCCCCCTCTCCCCCCCCCCTTCCTCCTTCCCTCCAGGTGCAGGTGTATTGCACTGAATACCGATGTTCATATATTCTGAACCGCAATGTCAGTTTTGATATATGGTGTTATGCATTGCAGGTTGAGAAGTTGGATATTATAACTGCTGCTATGGGACATGCATTAGCCTCAGAAGGAGGATTCTGCACTGGAAGTGCAAGAGTTATAGATCACCAAGTATGGAAGTGTCTTGTTTGATGATAGCACTAATAGTAAGAGTTATGATAGAACTATTATCAAACCTATTGGTTTGATAGATTTATGACAACAAAGTGGAAGTAAGAGAATCAAAGATTTATTCCCAAGCTTTTCCTTCCATTTTATCTTCGTGAATATAACTTTTTGCGTGTAAAAATTGTATGATGAAGTATGTGTCACCTGAGTTTCCACCATGCAGCATACATTCGATGTCAGAGTTTATTTCTCATCCTTTCTAAAGTGCTGATATTTTAACTTTTTTTTCTGTCTTGTCAGCGACTGAGCAGTTCTGGCTATGTCTTTTCTGCTTCACTTCCCCCATATCTTGCTAGTACCGCAATTACAGCTATTGACGTTTTGGAGGAAAATCCCAATCTGATTACTAAGTTAAAAAAAAATATTACCGTATTGCGGAAAGGTGATCCCTTCCCTCCCTGCCAGTTCTTCAATGAGTTTTTATCGTAGAATAGTGCCCACCTTCTAGATTTTACATGGCATCTGACTGTTTAAAGTACTCTGTGTGTGTGTGGATCATTGATCTTATCTTTTTGTATGTGAGACTCATTGGACTAGAACTGCAGGATTATCGAAGATAACAGGGTTAACAATAGCAAGTAATGCAGAGTCGCCAATTGTTTATTTGAGATTAGAGAAGTCAACCGGTTCCATGAAAGACGACCTGTCATTGCTTGAAGATATTGCCGAGCGGGTAAGGAATGTTGTTTGGCAATGCAATGCCTCTGTACCAGTTTTGGTTGTGCCTAATGGATGTGTATTTACAGGTTTTGAAAGAAGATTCTGTGTTTGTGGTCACTTCCAAGAGATCAACGTTGGACACATGTCGATTACCGGTTGGAATTAGGTTATTTGTTTCTGCAGCGCATTCAGAATCTGATCTTCATAAGGCATCTGAATCATTGAAGAGGGTTGCGGCACTATTGCTGGGTGGTCGTAATTGAACGTGGCATATTCTCCTTTCCTCGTCCTGTATGCACTCAAACTCCTAAACATCAAATACCGTCCATGGCTTATTGAGCAATTTTGAAGTGCAGGCCAATTAGAAAAGTGGCGAGGGGTTTCCGGTTGATAAAGGGGTGCGTGGCATCAATATTTGTGTTGCCTGATGACTTCGGATGTTAGATTAAGGGGTGCGTGGCTTCTAAGTTCTAACCATGAGCATTTGGTAAAAGGCCCAAGAATATCCACAAGATTTCACACTCTTACTTCCGTAATTATATTGAAAATAGAGTAGAATGATGATTTTCGTACATTTATTTGGTACAATATTAAAAAATATCTTATATTTAATTTAATTAGATGACTTCGGTTGTACTCCATTGATGAGTTAATGTTATCCATTTATTATTCAAAAAAACTAAAAAGATTAGCATGCCCTTAACTACATCTTTTCAACCTTCAGTTTTCTCTTTTCCATTAGGCACTCGCGGCTGGCGCCTCCAACACAGTAACAACCCCTGCAAAAAAAACCTCATCGAAAAAGAATTAGATACATAAAACCATATACAAAATGAAAATTCAACTGAAAGAAAAATAGACGAGTTACAAGACCAGAAAGAAGAGTGCTTCCGTAGGCACAGATTCGAGTTTGTGCTCTAGCGGACATGGCTTCTATGTCACCGTTGGAAACGGAGATATCCAACCACAGAGGAGGGACGAGTGAAGTGAGTTGGCTTCAGCCTCAAGACCACCTTAGCTTGCGGTTCAGACTTAAATGGATGAACTGGCTTCGAACCAAAAATTCTCTTTTAAAGTTAATTTTGAATCTTTCACATTCAGCCAACACTGAGTTGGTCTAGCGGTAAGCTCATATGCTTGATTAAATAATAAATAAAAAGCATCGGATATTAGATGATGATATAATTAAAAAAAAAAGAATGCTCTTCCCTTGGGAAAAGATGAAGGGTGGGGACAGTACTTTCTCCACTGTTGAGAAAAGATTATGGCCATAGAAAAAGAACAACCAAACAGATACAATCCTTCCATAGGTCTGCTTTCTGGAAATTAAACGTGGCCTAATGTTAGGTCATGACTCGTGCCTAAGATTTGCCCGTCAATGAAGTAATATGACTACGGTTGTGTTTTTTATTTTGTGACATGCTGGACATAACCATTGTTACCATTTGTTTATTCTTTGACCATCATCAACACGCCATAAGCCTCTGATCCTTTTTTATTTTCTCAATTTGTTGCCGCATCGGTATCGTAATATATATATTCGCAAAGATATGATAGGGAGTTTTCCGCTTGGTCGGTCCTTCCTATGACGTTGAAATTGGAGTAATTTGTTTGTATTCCTACACCACACTCATGGAACAATTAAGTTGATGAAACCGAATTTCTCCTTTCCAAATCAAGTTTCTAACGATTCAAGAGTCTGTGCTGTCGTCACCATCCACGTAAATCAGCAAAGAATACGTATGGATAGCTTATACATCGGAATGCATCCCATTTGCTTCCTAAATAACCTCTGAGAATGAATTTCACAGGCAACGATTGTTCTCTTCCAATGCACAGATCAGCCCCAAAAAAATTGATAGGAAGGAAATTAGAGCCTTCCCAATGGATGACAGTAAATTGTTCCATGGATGAGAAACCTGGGCCACTGAAGCTAGCTAGAATGGTGCGAGGTTGGGACATTTTGGGAACGATCCAAGACGATTTCAAATAGATCAGCCTCAGACTCTTCATCAAAATCTACGACCTCGTCATCATCATCATTATTATTGTGGCTTCCTTTTGGGGTAACCACATGATGCCACTGAGAGTCTATTCTTCCCATAGAGAAGAGCTCTTTGCTATCATCATAGCCCAGTGAAGCGGAAGGAGGATTCACTAGAGGGGCTGCTATGAAGCATGGATTAGGCGTTCTTTGTGCATTTGCAGGTCCATACTTGAATGAACTTTGCCCCAAATTTACCAATACCGTTATATCTATGTTTGCAGCTAATGTTGGATACAATGGGGCACCAAATTCTTCTGAATGGCACTGGATTACATGCACCAACTCAGAATCCATGGTGAAGAAGACCTTCTTCAGCCTCAGATCATACCCACAACCTACTACTTTGTTACTGCCTGCCCATAATCCCTTCTCCGATTCCATTACCAGTTTCTTTCCTGCAGCCAACACGCCCATAATATATACCATGTCAGTGATTTAAGTTACACTGCACGTAACCATCTTTTTGCGTTACTGTACATGTTAGTTGTCCACCTGATATTAACTTTTTGTTTGATATTGTAATTTGCTTGTGACTGAATGGATCGAAAGCAAGAAGAAGGGCCTGACAATTACCTTCAAGAAAGACAGAACCGTCTGAGTTGAAGCCGATGCATCCTGGGCAGCTTCCTGGAGCTTTCAAAGGAACAAAGCCTCCTGATGTCAACCCAACTGAGAACATGGCAGATTCGCGCTTTCCCTCCTCTTTATCTTTGACCCTCATTTCTTCAATGTGGTTCCCTTTAGAATTTGAATTGTCTTGGATCAGTTTAGTCCTCTCCCCTTCTTTGTTCTTACCATTCCATTCATAATCATCATCGCCAGAAGCGCACAGAACCGTAATTTCAAAGTAAGCTTCTTGAGGGAAAGAGTGGTGAGGACCGGGCAGAGGCAGAGCCGACCTTATGACCGAGAAAACACTCACAGAAGAAGGATTATTTGGATGAATCCTTTTGAGGGCAGGGTTCAATCTTATCTTTTGCATGAAGTCAACCGATTCCTGACACATTTCCCAGCTTATCTTAGCCTCTCTTTCTTCACTTCCTTGATCACCTGAAGCAGAACCACACACTCCCAACCCCAAAAGACCTGTTCTTTTTGAAGGAGGCAACGACACGCAAGTGTTGTAGCCGGAAAAAGCAAATCTAGACCATCCGTTCTCTAAAGCATCAGCAGCTAGCGTGGGATGATCAAACCAGTTGAACAGAGGTTTTCCAGAGACCCCACCACCAAACTCTTGATGGAATCTAGTAATGCCTGATTGCAGACTAACTGGTTCAACAAAAGTCTTACGTTTCTTGTGATCACACAACCATCGCCAAATACAAACCAGAAAAAGAGTTGAAACACATCCCAAGGAGCCTGCCACCACCGCAACGTGGACCCATTCCCTCATCTTCTTTCCAGAATTCTATGCATAGATCGTATCGTCCTTCTTGATTAGGCATGCGCAAAAGAACTCAAGAGGAAGAAAGGTTTGAACAAGGAAGGGGAGATTGCGAAGGGGTTTGACTAAAGCGTGGTTCAATTAATTAGGCATGCGCAAAAGTGCAAGGTTGCGTTTCTCTTGAGAGTAGGATTCTATATTGTCAGCTTAATTGGGTCTTTAATATATGGAAACCGACAGTGTTCCTCTCATTAATAAGCAGTGACACCTATGATGGCTTGTTCTATTTTCCAAATGGAGAGAATAAGGACCGCCAAAGTTGTGCTTTCCATTACCCGGTCATTAATTCAATGGCCCGACTGTGCTCAGTGGAGATGATTTCCACATATCAATCAGAATGTTAATTATTAAGTTTAAATGAATAAAAAAAGGATG